>CM052669.1:4199090-4224760 GCA_028533165.1 Leontopithecus rosalia
GGAGGCTGGGGAATACCTGTCTTCCTTGTCCCCAGTTTATCTCCTTCATTTCTCTCTATTCTTTTTCAGTCATGTGTTCTTCCCTACCACTCAGCAAAACCTCCTTTGTCAAGCTCCTTAGTTTCTAGATCCAGTGGTGCATATTCCATTCTCACACACGGAAGCTGGGAAACAGGTTTACCCTTCTCGTCTTCCACTTCTGTGCTCCGTGCTCCAAGCACTCACCTCCCATGTGGCACAGAGATCCACTGTGTCGAATATTGCTTTTCCATTTTCATCTTTTGGTAGTAGGTCCTCACCTGGCTGAAGTAGAAATAGTCATTTAAATTATGTCACAGTTTAACTCCTCCAGCCATAGGCATGCTCCCAGGTACATTTTAGGATAATACTCCACCATGAGATAGGTGCTGCAATGTTCTAGGAAATGATGTGGGCAAAATGTGTCACATGTGGAATTTTAAGGAATGTCTTTAGGAGAAAGGCTTCCCTTAATCTCCTGCTTCTATTACATGTATTAATACATAACCATTTTACAGGATCTAATGGGGTTTCACAGATGACTTTTGTCTGCTCTCATAATTTCCTCTGCAGAAACGCCTCTCATTGACCGGAAAAGCCCTTGATATCCAGCAATAAAGAACTATACTTTAGACCTAGGTGACACAATAAGAGCTTCTTATCCCCCTGAAAACTTGATAGTTGATGGGCAGGATTATAAACTGAACATGGTCAAATGGGAGTTCTTTTCAATATTAATAGGAAAGTGGTAAGACTGAGAGAGGCTCTCTTATGTTAATCACCATGAGCCTTTAGCTGTTTCAAAGCTATCATTGACACCAATGAAAAAGGCTGGGAAAAAAAATCCAGAAATCCTCTTGGAGTGCATAGATAACTGGGTCAAATCTCTACATGTAGCCATGGCAGTGACTACCCAATTACATCACGTAATAAACTCTTTCAAATAAATCACCCTGACTTGTTTTCTATAAATTTAAATTAAAAGTTATACACAACACAGAAATTCATGACTAAGCAAAGCTGCAAACTCCACTGTGAAGGAATCATCACTGAAAAAGGCAAGGATTCTCAGGTCCCAGTGAAGGTTTCCAGTTTGCGACTCACCCAGAGTCAGTTTCACCAAATCTGTTTCTGCTTAAAATGAGGAGAGATGATGGAAACCCACTGTGCAGTAGCTTTTTGGACACCACAGCTGCATGGATCTCTGCATCTGTGAACTTCCTAAGAGATGGACTCAGGAACCCAATTTAGATATGGCCTTGAAGGTGGCTATTGTTATTTTCTTGAGTTTTTTAGGCAGAGGCTTTGAGGTTGATGTACCGTCTTCTGTTGTCATTATACATTAGAGAAGGAAGGTTTCACTATTTAGTCAATAAAACAGGGGTTAGGCATTATACTTAGGATTCTGTTCCCATGTAATAATGCCTACATCTTCCTCAGAAGAAGCTTCATTCAACCATCAATGTAAAGGACGGTCATGCTGACAACAGAAGAGGAGGAGTTTGATCCCACAAATTGCCTACCTTGAGAGCCACTGGGAAATGAATAAGATAGAGGTCGACATAGTCCAGTTGAAGTTGCTTCAGAGAGCTTTCCAAGGCTGATTGGACCAACTCTGGTTGAAGGAAAGTGCACCAAAGCTGCAGAGTGAAAGAAAAGACTTGTGTTGAATAAAAACGTGAGCCAATTTTATTAGTTTGCTCCACCTAATATTTAGACATTTTTCCACTGCTTGAAAACTGATGACCACTAGCCAAAAGCATTCGCTTTGTTGTGTTTTCTTTTGATATGACCTATTCATCCAAATGCTACTGTCTATTGCATATATAGTTAGTACAATTGCTGAACAATGGAATTAAAATTTTCAATAGGTAAAAATTTATAGCAAGTAATAATTATGCTTATTATCTGAATTATGCTTGATAGAATTTATAAAACACTTGAATTGTCCGAATTCTCATCCTTTGAACCCAATGGATGATAACAAGTATTCCTGTTGTTTAGAAACTAAAGATAATAATGTTCTTAACACGATGACATTTGCTGAACAGCATTCAAAACACTTTAGTTATATGTTGTTAATACTCATAGAGCTCTTTTATGCTGTACCCTCCCCCAGCATGCACACACTGATGAAAAGGACAACTGAGATTCAGAATAATAAGACATTGGCGAACATCATCCAGGACATAAGAAAAACTGTAATATGACTACAGTTCTCTATGAGTCTATAGTCTATGGAAAATGACCCTGATCTGAGGGTTTTTCCCAAGATTGTGAATTGGAGGCAGTGTTAGCATGTCTCCCCCACTTGGAAAGACAGAATAGTGTGTAGAAATTGACACTACAAACTTTTTTCCGAGAATCAATACCGGAATTTAATAGGAAAATTGAAAGAATTCACAGACCCTTTGAAAGAAGTGGTGGGCTGCAGCCTACACTGTGAGACCGATGAAAAACCGAAAGAGCCCAGAGTGTGAGAAGGGGAGAAACTGCCTCTGGAATATCCTTCCCCACGAGGGAATCCGAAAATCCAGGCCATGGGGAAGGCATTAACCCTACCCAGACCCAGAACTGATTTAGGGAGGTGAGAAATAAAGTAGAAGCAGCAGTGGCAAGTGCCACAAAGGCATTCCCAATGTCCAGCATGGACTGAGGGAAGCCTTTTCTTATTTTATCTCATAGGGGACCTCAGTGAAGTCAGCCAACTAGTTCAGGCAGGGGTTGCAGACTGAAAGAAGCTCCCAATTGAATTTCATGATAGTATTCCAAGGGGGTGGGGTGAAGTCCTTTGGCTAGAACCCTGGGGACAAGCAAGAAGTATGCCGCAAGCACAGGTGCAGGAGCCTGGTGCTCAGCCTTGCAGGTGGATGCGGAGGGGTATAGCTTGAAAGCCATAGTTGCTGTCTCCACAGAAAAACTTTTGGCTCAGAGCAGTTCTGAGTTCTGAGCACGGGCTGCCTAGAACTTAGTTCAGTGCTCTTAGTATCTGCACAGCAGCCTGGGCAACAGAGCACTGTGGAACTGAGGTCTGCTTTGCAAACTGTGGGATCCCAATGAAGCTTACTGCCACCTGCTATTCCCACTCCCTGTGTAAAAGCTCCTGTGAAGCAGAGGCAGTTATACTCCCCTCTGGAACATTACCGCAGTGGCCTGAGAACCATCTCCTGGCCTCACAGAAGCTGTGGCTAGTTCCACCCCAGGAGAGTCAGAACACAGACCCGCGTAACCCTGACACAACCTGGTTGTGCCCCTCCTCCCACCCTGGTAGCTTAACACAGAGGACATAAACTTTTGGGAACTCTAGGACCCTGCCCATCACCTGAGAAGCCAAAATACCACCTTAGGGCAATATAGAGCAAGCTCAAATCTCACAGCTGGTATTCTTTTGCAAGTGCCATCTCTTGGCTGGAGGCCAACCAACACAGTCCATTACAGCATCCCTAGGTGGAATAACACTGCACCCAGGAAGGACAAAACTTGTTTGTAATCTCAGCTGTCCCCATTACCTGCAGCTACCTGGCTAACCAGAAATCCTGAGTCTGTCCATGAGACATATTTACTACTATTATAACCAGCATTTGAGAAATCCAGCACAAAATCACTGTCTGTAACCAAGGAATCTCACAGAGTCCATGTCACTTCCCTGACACCCTCATGAGAGCTGGTGCCGATACCCACGGCTGGGAAACAGGAAGACAGGTCACATCATGGGAACTCTTGCCAATATTCCTCAGCACTAGCCCACAGTGGGGCAACCCCACTGGGTGACTAGACCCAGAAAAGCAATAGCAATCAATCACTGCAGTCTGGCTCTGAGGGTCTTCTACTCCTAGTGTAATGGGAAGAGCATCACATGGAGAGAACATCTCTTAAGACAAAAAAATCCAGATAGCAGGACTTGAGTTCCAGATCTTTACACTGGTGGTAAGGTTCTTTCAGCAGAGACACATTTTCAGTGCTAGATTCAGTAAGGAAAGTCTAAACCTCCACTAACAACTGTCAAGTGGCCTTAACGCTCGTGAAGAGTGTTGGAGAAGGGGTCTTATCTCCCCTCTTGTCCATCGATGCAGACATAGCAGGGCTCCTCCTAAAGAAGCTCTGCATGGGTACACCTATATACAACTTTTCCTGGAGCACTTTAGAACGACTGCATCCTCACAGAGGAGTGCTCCCTAGGTTCAGGCTTGCATTAGAGAGACTCACAATTTCTCCCTACTTGGAACATCAGCATTTCTATAGAGGAAAAAAGGTACCTATCTGATCTCAACATCCAAAACACTGGGACAGGGGTGAGACTGGCAGGCGCATAGCTTTCCTGTCAGCCTGGCATGGGAGCTGAGGTAGCTTCCACCCTTTACCTTGATAAGATAGCAAATCCAATTGAGAGCTCCCCCAACCACACTGGGTACTGCATTTATCCACATGCTTTAGCTACAAGTGGTTTCTATCCACCTCAACTGGCCTGGGGTGGTATCCCCAGGTAGGGGATACTCAATAAATAAAACAAACTCAATAAATAAAATACTGGAAAAAATTGAGTAAATAAAAAAGTGCACACAACAGAAGAAGGAGATAAGCTTCAAGGGACCGCTGCTATTCCAACCCCGTAGGAGACAGTGAACTTGCCCACACACTGAGTATACAGCCAGCATCTGAGTATACAACCAGCATCTAAGGAAGCCATGATACAAAGACTCTCTATAACCAAGAAACTCATATGTCTTCACACCTAATAGCACTAAGAACCCAATTAGGCTATTATAAACTGTAAACATTAAAGTCAGATCCTTAAAAGGAAAAAAAAGTTAAACAGGGATATCAAAAATAAATTCAAGAAAAACTAGAAATAGTCTGTCAAAATGGGAAGGCAACAGAAAAGTAATTATGGTAATATGACAATACAATATTTTGTCGCCCAAAAACCCTGGGGTCACCCAAATGACCTCCAGAAGATCACACTAGCTCCCCAGCAATGGATCTAAATCAAGATAAAATATTTGAAATTTGAAATACCAGATAATGAATTCAGAGGGTTCATCATTAAGCTACTCAAGGAGATATCACAGAAAGATGAAAAACAACCTAAAAATTTATTAAAAAACACAATTCAGGATATAAATGAAAAGTTTTCCAGAGAGACAAATATTACAAAGAAAAACCAATCAGAACTTCTGGAAATGAAAGACACACTTAGGGAAATACAAAATGCAGAAAGTTTTAACAATAGACTAGAACAAGTAAAGAATTTAAGAGATCAGAGACAAGAGTTTTGAATCAACTCAATCAGATGATGATAAAGACAAAAGATCAGACTGGACAGGTGGATCACACCTGTAATCCCAGCACTCTGGGAGGCCAAGGTGGGTGAATCACCTGAGGTCAGGAGTTCAAGACCAGCCTGGCCAACATGGTGAAACCCAGTCTCTACTAAAAATACAAAAATTAGCCCGGCTTGGTGGCATGTGCCTGTAATCCCAGCTATTCAGGATCCTGAGGCAGGAGAATAGCTTTAACCTGGGAGGCAGAGGTTGTAGCAGTGAGCCAAGATCATGCACCTGCACCATTTGATCCATTAATCCCACTACTGGCATCTACCAAAAAGAAAGGAAGTCATTACATGAAAAAGACACATGCACACACATGTGTACAGCAGTGCAATTCACAATTGCAAGAATATAAAACCAACCTGTGTCACTGACCAATGCATGAATAATGAAAATGTGTAATATATATATCATACAATGGTGTATATGTAAAAAGGATTGAAATAATGCCTTTTGTAGCAACTTGCATGGAGTTTAAGGCCACTATTCTAAGTAATTCAGGAATAGAAAACCAAATATCATATGTTCTCACTTGTAAGTGGGAACTAAGCTATGAGGATGTAAAGACATACAGGTGATATAATGATCCTTCAGGACTCAGTGTTGGGGGAGGTTGGGAGTAAGGTGAGTGAAAAACACCTGCATATTGAGTACAGTGTCCGCCGATCATCTGACCAGCTCACTTAAATCTCAGAATCATCACTATAATATTCATTCATGTAACCAAAATCCACCTGTAACCAAAATCCACCTGTACCCAAAAAGCCATTGAAATGTAAAAATTAATGTATTAAAAAATACTGATCTGAGCTGGGGCTCAAAAAAGTAAAGTGATTTTTAAGTAATAAATTTGAATTCAGCAATGATGAGAAAGACGTCATCACTTGCCACCTTTTATTTTAGTTTTAATACATGAATATGTGTGAATAAACCGGAACCAATATGCACAATTCAGCTACAACTACAGATCCAGTTACAGAATTGTCTTCTCCACAGAATCACATTAAATGCATGTGCATACATGCTCATCATAGGTAGAGTACCTTTGAAGTGTAGAATATGTCTTCTCTCTTTACACTGCCATCTGCAATCTTGCTTCGGATAGCCAGTCCAACCTGCTCCTCATTATTGTAAGTGTATGCAGAATCAAGATGGCGGAAACCAGCTTCTATTGCAAATTTGGTGACCTCCACAACTCTACTCCTAGGAACCTGGAAGAGCAATGAAAAGTAGTGTTTGGTGATTAATGTGCTCAACAGGTAGTTCAGGCACAAGCAATGACCTTCGCAAAAATCACAGTATTCTTGTATCTTGGGTTAGTTACATATATGGAGTGATAAACCCATCCCAATTTGCTTTAGTCTTTCCTGCTTAGTAATAAAGGTTGGATAATGGGCCTTTTCAGGCCCAGGTAATTCCTGGTTGATCACTAGCATGGAGTTTCCCAAGAACAACCTCATATTCAGTCATTTGTTGCACAAATTAATAAGACTCAAATTATAGTTATAAATATAATTCTTATTACTACTACTATTATTTGAGACAGAGTCTCACTCTGTCACCCAGGTTGGAGTACAGTGGCACAATCTTGGCCCACTGAAAACCCTGCACACCCCACCCCCCTAATCCCCCATGCCCTTTATCTCAGGCTGAAGCAATCCTCTCACCTCAGTCTCCCAAATAGCTGGGACCACAGATGGGCGCCATGATGCTGGTTAAATTTTTGTATTTTTGGTAGGTATGGGGTGTTACTATGTTGCCCAGGCTGAAACTCCTGAACTCAAGGGAATCCACCTGCCTCAGCCTCCCAAAGTGCTGGGATTACAGGTGTGAGTCACCACAAGAAGCCTCCTAATTATTTTTGATATAGTAAAATTAACACATAGAAAAGGCACATGGAAGGAACTACAGGAAGAATACAGAGTCAGTTCCTATGATTTGCCTCTCAGCGATGCTGCACAAAACACACTACTTCCTCCAGCATCACATTTTGACAACATAGGGGAAATGTCTACAAGGGATGCTATTTGGAGACTCAATTCTGAAGATTTTCACTGGGTGCTGGTTACATTGACCCAGTCTGTATAGCACACACCACACTTCCAGTCTTGTTTGGAAGATATGCAGATATGCAGAAACCCCACACATTGTACAAGTAGTTAATTATAGACACTACCCTTATTAGTTAGAAAATGATGAGGAATTCTAAGATACCAGCCAGGCTCCAACTTTGAAAACATCTGCGTCTATGGGTGACAGTCTATAGCACTGACTCTTTCTACACAGCCATTAGCCATTCTGTGTGCATGACAGCACTAAACACTAGGAGTAAAGACATATACTCCAAGTATGTAGACTTATACATAAGAAATTAACTGCAACCTGTAAGGGAATAGTAAAGTATGCTTTGGTCTTAAAAAATAAGGCCAACTTTTTTAGAAAAGATATAATTTCAATGAAATTTAAAATTATTGACATCTACCAAATTTGGATAAAGATTTGAAAGGTACCTTTTTTAAACAACAAAGCCACACATAGAACAATTTTCTATTTTAATATGAATATTTCAGAAGCTTTCTATTTCCAATAATATTAAAAAGAACCAGCTGTCAGGTCTCACTGCCTTCCCCGGATACCAGCCCTGATCTCTTTGCTGTGCAGGCACTCAAGTTTACCAAGGCTGGGGCTTCAGTGCTGCGATTTCCTTACTTTGCCTTCATGCCAACTGCATTACAAAGTAAACTGCTAGTGTTGATGGTCTTCAAGATGTCTGTCTGTAACTCTTACAGTGTACAGCTGAGAAGAGAAGGACACATTTTATGTGACTAGTCCCTATTCACATACTTAGTAGCCTTGGAATACAAGTTTTCTTCCTGTGGAGAAATAGTTTGGTCTAGAAAATAAAGTCTCCATTTTGCCCATTTCTATGTCAGAGGACCACCCCTATCATTTTTATGCAAACCTGATGCATGTTAACAGGGACCAAAAATTCAAAGTTTCTCTTGTGAGGGTCTTTTTTTCTTAAAATAAAGTTATTTTTTCTTTCACATAATTTTCCCAGAGGTGAGAGTTGTACGTGGGAAATTGTAACAAGTCCGGGACCAGAATTCCTTCTCTGTCATGCCCAAGGCCACGTGACAGCTCAGCAATAGTCTCTCCAACCGTTTTCACGCACCCCATCTTTAGGCACTGTTACCACAAAGATTTTGTTCGATCATGTCTACTTGGAAGACTAAACAATTTCTTCAATTACAGAAATAAAGAAAGAAACCATTTCACCGCAGGCAATCTCCTACGAAAGGAAATGCCAGGCAGTGTTCTCCACTGCTGAGTTTTAAATATTCTGGAAAGCTGGGGAGGCTCATGAACAGAACACAAAACAGTGCATGAAATCAAAAGAAGCAGTACATGACCATGTGACCAGACCTCAGTGCAGAACAGAAATTGACAACCTTTTCTCTTGGAACAAAGACTAGCTGTGACCTAGTAAAACAGACATGGTGAGTCACGCAGAATCACATAGCAACACAAGGCTAAAACCCAGATCATCTCCCGCTTATACTAGCTTTGCTCTTTTAAATGCGCAGCCCTGAAAACGTGATTGTTACCTCTGGAGGTGCGTAGGTGCCAAATCCCAATACAGGCATAAAGTGACCATCATTTAGCTCCACACGCTGACATTTGGGATCCATTTTATGTCCCTTCTTTCACTAAGCAGATCCTGTTTCCTTCGTTAACATCCGGCATTTATATTCACAGGTTACATAAACAATGGGCAGACAATGCTTCACGGCCCACTCTCTTAACGGCATGCAGGAGGGAGCAAGTGATAGCCTATTACACAAGCTGTGAAGAAAACTGAATCCAGTTCACTGGTTTTTTATCAACGAGAATTCTTACTTACATTATTACACAGTCAGAGTAAAATTATTAATGTCTTGCTGAAGTAAAATGTTCTATCCAGAATCTATCTGGCCATGATCTATCTATCTATGTATCTATCATCTATCATCTGTCTATCTCAAAATTCCTCCAATATATTTATAGAATGATTAGTGATCATATGTTAGACTATAAAACACCTCCAGCAACAAGTCTCATTTTTGTTCATGCCATGAGGATGTCATATCTTTATTTTATGTCATATAAATGATCAACCATTTTACATCTTTCTTTCACACAGATGCGATTTAAAGGAATGACTAGTGAGCATTTTTTAAAAGGTGACACTCAAAAAAAATTAAACATTAGAGCCAAAAGAAATTTCTCCTTTTACCTTTTCTTCAGCAAATATTTCGGTTTTTTCTTATTCGCATTGTAGAAGGAAGATTCATTCCTAATGAAAATGCAGTCCTGATGGTATTGTAATCCTGGCAAGGGCGCAAAGGTAAAAGAAAACACAGAAATCCTGACATAATGTTTATTGGAATATTAATTATTAACCATGTTTGGTCTTTGGACATTATTTGCAATATGCAAACAAACAGGGCCTTACAGTATTTGTATCTTTCATCCAGTTTTATAAGAAACCATCAAAAGTAACTTCCCCCAAAAAACTGCTAACTCCTTTATATAATTTGTGATTCTGTTTAATATTATTCATAAAACTAGAAACTAATTACATTAATTGGTGAATAATCCTCCTATCCCTTAATTTTTACTGTGTCTCCCTTTGGAGGGAAGATTTGAACATAATCATTGGCCCAGACCTATACCTCCAGCACTTTGGAAGGCTGAGGTGAGTGGATCACTTGAGACCAAGAGTTCAAGACCAGCCTGGCCAACGTGAGGAAACCTGTCTCTACCAAAAATACAAAAATTAGCCATGCATGGCGGTGCATGCCTGTAATCCCAACTACTCAGGAAGCTGAGGCAGGAGAATCATTTGAACCCAAGAGGCAGAGGCTATAGTGAGCTGAGATTGCACCACTGTACTCCAGTTTGAATGAGCCATGATTAACACTTTTGAGGAATCCACACCAATATCTGTTGGGTTTTTTGACATTTTAGGAACAGCCATTCTGACTGGTGTAAAATGATATCTTAATGTGTGTTGTTACGTGCTTCATAACTGTACATTAAATGAAATGGCTTAAATTTCCCTATCAGAAAGAAGATTTGCAGAATGGGTTTTTAAAAATCCAAGATGGAATTATAAGTTCTGAACTAGAAACTCACTTCAGATGAGGACACAGTATGAACATGAAAGACAGAAGTAGGTATTTTATGAAAATACTAACCATTATTTTTTCAGAATAAAGCAATATTTTCGTTCACCCTCCCTCTTTCTCTTCCTCTTTCTTCCTCTCCTTTACTCATTTTTTTCCTTTCTTTCCTTCTCTCAAAAAAAGAAAGAAATCAACTTGTAAACCTCTAGATCCAGGTCGGCAATATCTTTCTCATTGCTTGATTTCCTTCCTTCCCTTCCCTCCCTCCCTCCCTCCCTTCCTCCCTTCTTTCCTTCCTTCCTCCTTTCCTCCCTTCCAGCCTTCCTCCCTTTCTCCCCACCAAAAAAAAGAAAAAAAAAAAGAAAATACTAACCAAAGAAGATTTGTGATAGTATACTAAAATCAGAAAAATATCAAACATAGTCAAAAAGTCTGACAAGAGATAAAACAGAGGCGTATTTTATATAAATTAAAGGTGGGGTTCCAGGCCACCAACATAAAGCAAATACCACAATAAAATGAATCACATAAATTTTTTTATTTCAACTGCATGTAAAAATTATGTTTGCACCATTCTTTAATATATTTAGTTGAGCAATAGTATGTCTAAGGAAACAATGCACATACCTCAATTTAAACATTTTTTGTTATAAAATACTAACGATTATCTGAACCTTCATCAGGATGTAATCTTTTTTGCTGCTAGAGAGTATTCCCTCACTATTGATTGCTGCTGACTGATCAGGGTCATGGTTGCTGAGTCCTGAAATGGCTGTGGCAATTTCTTAAACAAAATACAACAATGAAATTTGCCTCATTGGTTGACTTCTTTCATGACAGATTTCTCTGTAGCGTGCAATATTGTTTGACAGCATTTTACACGGTGTAGAACTTCTTTGAAAGTTGAAGTCAGTTCTGTAATCCAGCCACTCTTTCATCAACTATCTTTTCCTCATAAATCCTTTGTTGTCATGGAAGCAATATTCACAGCATGTTCACCATCCACAATGGTTATGAAAAGAGTAGATTTCAACACAAGAAACAACTTTTTGTGCATGTATATGAAGGAACTCTTAAGTTGTTAAAGTTTCTTTTTTTTGAGACAGAGTTTTGCTCTTGTTACCCAGGCTGGAAAGTTCTAATTAACTTTTTCTGAACTTCTGTTCATGTTGATATTTTGACATTTTCTTATGAATTACAAGTGTTCATGATGGCATTCAGAATGCTGAATTCTTCCCAGAGGCTTTCCATTTACTTTACCTGGATTCATCACAAGAATCACTATCTGTAGCAACTATAACTGATTGAAATGTATTTATGAACAAGATTTGAAAGTTAAAATTGGTCTTTTATCTATGTACTGAAAAATAAATACTGTGAAAGCAGTCACAAAAACAAAAGTAATGTTTTTGTACCTCTGCATTAGAACTCTGTTAACAAGGTGCACTGTCATTGAACAGTAATTTTTTTAAAGAAATCTCTTTTTATTTTTGAGCAGTATGCTTCAACTACTGCTTTTTAAACAGTAGACTCAAAATATTCATTAACCATGCTACAAAGAGCTGTGCTGTAAGACAGGCTTTTTTACTCTATAGAGCATGGTTTTGAAATCATAAAAAAGCATTGGTTTTACCTTGAAATCACCAGGCACATTAGCTCCTAACAAGAGAGTCAGCCTGTCTTTTGGAGCTAGGCATGGACTTCCTTCTATCTACGAAAGTCCTAGATGGCACCTTTTTTGATAGAAGGCCCTTTCATCTACATTTAAAATCTACTATTTATTGTAGTCACTTTCATTAATGATCTTATATAAATCTTCTGGTTAACCTGCTGCAGATTCTCCATCAGAACTTGCTGCTTTATTTTGCACTTTTATGTTATGGAAATGGCTTATTTTATTCAACCTCACGAACCAACCTCTGTTAGATTCCAACGTTTTCTCCACGGCATCCTCACCTCTATGAGCCTTCACACACTTGAAGAGAGTTAAGGTCTTCTTCTGGATTAGGCTTTGGCTTAAGAGAATGTTGTGGCTGGTTGATCTTCTATCCATATCATTAAAAGTTTCTCCTTACCAGCCATATAGCTGTTTAGGTTTCTAATCATTTTGTATTCACCGAAGTAGCATTACAGTTTCCTTAAAAAACTTTTCCTTTGCATTCACAACTTGGCTAATAATTAACACAATAGATCTAGCTTTCAGCCTACCTCAGCCTTCAACATATATTCCTCAATAAGCTTAATCATGTGTAGCTTTTGTGCTTAAGTGAAAGATACGCTATTCTTTCTTTCACATGAACATTTAGAGGCCATTGTAGCGTTACAATTTGACCTCGTTTTAATACTATTGTGTCCTAGGGTATAGGAAGGCCTGAACAGGGGGAAAGAGATAGGGAAACCACCTGTCACTGAAGCAATCAGAAGGCACACAATTATCTATTGCATTCACTGCTGTACATGGGTACAGTTTGGGGTTTCCCAAAACAAGTATAACAGTAATGCCAAGATTACAGATCAGAGATTACCATAGCTGATGTAATAATACAGCGAAAGTCTGAAATATTGCAAACATTACTGAAATGTGGGGCAAAGGCACAGAGTAAACGTATGCTCTTGGACAAACAGTGCTAACAGGCTTGCTCAATGCAGGGTTGCCACAAATGCTCAATTCTTATAAAAAATTCAATATCTTTGAAGGACAAAAAAGTGAATCATAACAAAATGAGGTATACTGTCTTCATGAATGGGTCAATTTATAAAGAATATATCAAGCGTAATGGTTAATTTTAGGTGTCAACTGGATTGGATTAAGTGGCATGCCAATACCTGGTTGGGTATTATTTCTGGGTGTATCTGTGAGGATTACTCTGGATCATATTGACATTTGAATCTACAGACCAACTGAAAAACATTTTCCCTCACTCAGTGTGGGAAACAACCCTTCTATGTCTGAGGTTTCTGATAAAGAAGCAGAGGAAAGGTGAGCTCGCTCTCTCTCTTCTGAAGCTGGGACACTCATCTTTTTCTACCCCTGGACATCAGAATCCCAGGCCTTCTGATCTTTGAACTCCAGGTCTTTGACCAGTGGCCCCCAGCTTCTCAGGCTTTCAGTCTTAGACTGGGGGATACTTTGGTGACTCCCCTGATTTCAGGCCTTCACAGTTGGAAAAGGCCATGGCACTGGTCTTCATGGTTCTACAGCTTGTGGTAGCAATTTTCAGAAAACAAAACTGAAATGAGGCAATCCCTCAAATATATTCCTGCTCCTACATTTATGTAGATAGATAAATTTCATAGATTCACCTATGAGATCACACACAGACACATATATACTTCTGTGTGTGTATATATATACATGTGTATATATATGGATCTAACATATATTACATATATTATATATCTACAATGTATATTCTAATATATATACATATAATATGTATTCTAATATAAACATATATATATTTAGATATAAATATTTAGTCATATATATCTATATCTACATATATACATTTTAGATTTGTATTTCTTCGGAGAATTGTAACCATATTGATTTTGACAGCAGAAGTCGTTCTAAAGGAACAGAATTTATACTGAGTTTTCTGAATTCATTTTGGGGTTCATGGAATGACCACTCTAACCTAATCAAACTTGAATATACTAAAGACTCTATTTCCAATAATACAGAAAGTACTGTTTACAATATGAACTGTTTTTGGAGATGCATAAACTATTCACATTACCATACTCCACAATTCATGAAAGGCCAGGAAATTAGTGACTCTATTTTTTATACTTTTGAATAGTTATGGAAAACTATTCAATGTAACGAACCACTCTATGAGTTGTCTGTTTACTCTACTGTTTTTGTTTTTGTTTTTGCCATGCAAAAGCTCTTTACTTTAATTAGGTCCCAGCTACTTATCTTTGCTTCTATTGCATTTACTTTTGGGCTCTTGGTCACGAAATCCTTGCCTAAGCCAATGTCTAGAAGGGGTTTTCCAATGTTATCTTCTAGAATTTTTGTAGTTTCAGGTCTAAGGTTTAAGTCCTTAATTTATCGTGAGTTGATTTTTTTATAAGGTGAGAGATGAGGACCCAGTCTCATTCTCCTACCTGTCGCTAGCCAGTTATCCCAGAACCTTTGTTGAAAAAGGTGTCTTTTTTCCCCACTTTATGTTTTCTTTGTTTTGTCAAAGATCAGTTGGCTGTATTTGGGTTTATTTCTGGGTTTTCTGTTCTGCTCCACTGGTCTATGTGCCTATTTTTGTACCAAAACAGTACCATGCTGTTTTGGTGACTGTGGCCTTAGAGTATAGTTTGAAATCAGGTAATGTGATACCTACAGCTTTGTTCTTTTTGCTTAGTCTTTCTTTGGCTATGCAGGCTCTTTTTTGGTTCCATATACATTTTAGAATCATTTTTTCTAATTCTATGAAGAATGATGGTGGTATTTTGATGGTGATTGTGTTACATTGTAGATTGCTTTTGGCAGTATGGTCATTTTCACAATATTGATTCTACTCATCCATGAGCATGAGATGTGTTTCCATTTGTTCATGTCATCTATGATTTCATGCAGTAGTTTTTGTAGTTTTCCTTGTAGAGGTTCTTTTCAGTCCCTGGTGAGGTATATTTCTAACTATTTCTGTTTTTTTTTTTTTTTGCTATTGTAAAAGGGGTTAAATTATTGATTTGATTCTCCACTTGGTCACTGTTGCTATATAGAAGAGCTACTGATTACATCAATCTTGTATACGGAAACTTTGCTGAATTATTTTATCAGTTCTAGGAGCTTTCTGAAGGAGGCCTTAGGGTTTCAAATGATCATATCATCAGTGAACGGTGACATTGAGAATTCAGCATATGGTTTGGAGGGTCAGATATGCCAATTACAGCATTATGCCCTTGGCCCATGAACCTTACATCCTTCTTACAAGCAAAATGTAGCCATTTCATCCCAATAGTTCCAAAAACTTGTAACTTGGTCCAGCACCAACTTAAAATTCCAAACTACCAAAGTTCATCTCAGATTCAAGGTTCCTGCCAGTTTTGAGCCTGTGAAGTCAAAAACAAGTTATTTACTTTCAGAGTACAATATAATCAGTTGTGGGTAAATATTCCTTTTCCAAAAGGAAAAAATAACAAAAAAAGGAAAAAAAGGTGTGGGTAAGGGCAGGGGAAACAGGACCTACAGAAGTCATAATCCCAGCAAGGCAGATATTAAACCTTAGAGCTCCAAATAATTTCTGTTGATTTTACGTCCCACATCCTGGGGACCTGGTGCAAGGGTCAGCTCTCGAGTGTTTAGGCAACCCTGTCCCTGTGGCTTTGCTGGGCACACTCCATGTGGCTGCTCTCACAGGTTGGAGTTCTATGCCTGTGGCTTTTCCAGGCAGAAGTTTCAAGCTGCCAATGGCTATGTGATTCTAGGGTCTGGAGATCTGTGGTCCTGCTCCCACGTCTCCACTGGGCACAAACTCCATGGAAACTTCTGACCCCACATTTCTTCTTAGCATTGCCTAAGTAGAGAATCTAGGTGGGGCCTCCACACTTGCATTAGGCTTCTCCCTGGATCGGTGAAGCTGCCATGTCTCAACTACTCTCGTACCACAGAGAGATCAGGCTTGAAACTCCCGTCCTCTTTTTGTTTCTTTCTACTTAGCATTTCCTCCAATGACCAGGTTTGAGGCCTCTGGCTTCACAAGGCTCAAGGTTCCAGATGGCTGCTATGTCAGGGCTTCTGCCTGAAGAGTGTGGGTTCGTGGGGTTGACAAGAATTCAAACTTTTCCAAGATTGTATAACATCTCAGGGGAATGCTCAGTTGTACAGGGGATACAGAGGAGGGGAGAAGCAGGGAAGAAGGAAAGTAAGAATAAGAAGTGGGGAGGAGAGATGCGGAGTGTCCTTGAGTCAGCAATAACACTCATGTGCCTCAAATAAGTAATCGATCTTATTGTAAACCAAAAATAACTGAGGCAGATATCAATCTATTAGAGGTTTAATTTGACAAGGTTGAAGACACACCCCAGAAAGAAAAATGCTAGTCACAGTAAGATTTTTGACCTGAATTTTTTTCAAAGAGGATTTTGAGAGCTTCACTATCTGAGGGTAAATATCTAAAGAACAGATATTTGAGGATTAAGAAAAAGCAGGGCAGGTACACAATGAGGCAAGTGGTTACACTCTTGTGAGCCTCTGATTAGTGCTCACTGAATCTATCTTACATTGGAAAAGAAAGCAGTAGAGAAAAAATTTAATTGTGCATTTGTCTTTCACTCAATAAATCTATATTTTACATACGATATAGTAGCATGTAAAATTACAGCTATTTGTTTGGAAATAAAAGGAAGGCAGCTTTTGGATGACTCCATTCCCAAGCTTAACTTTCCTTCTGGCATAGTGAATTTGGGGTCCAGAGAATATATTTTTCTTTCTTTCCTTTCCTAGGAAGGCTCATTCCTAGATCATGTCCCATATTGCTAGGAAGGCTAATTCCTAGGAAGTTGTGAAGTCTTGTGTCATATGGAAGAAAATATGGACAGAAAGAAATAAAAAATAGAAAAAAAAGATACCAAGCTTAGATTATAACAAGAAAAGGAAAGCAGTCCTGGAAAACAGATTCAGTCTTTACTACTAAGAACTCTATAGGCAGTAAGTACAAACATATATATAGCTGTTAGAGATATTTAAATGTTTGGTGATTCTGAGTAAAGAAAGCAGGAGAAATAAATGGACACATAATTTTGTTGACTTGCAGGCAGAAAATAACTTAGAATTCAGGCCAGATAAATTGTAGGCAAGTGATAAAAACTGAGCAACAATGGACAAGGGTAGAAGCTAAAAACAGGTGTACTATAGTTTCTTTTTTTTTTTTATTTTTTAGAGTCTCGCTCTGTCACCAGGCTGGAGTGCAGGGACTTGACCTCAGCTCACTGCAACCTCCCACTCCCTGGTTCAAGTGATTCTCCTGCCTCAGCCTCCCGAGTATCTGGGATTCCAGGTGCCTGCCACCACGCCCAGCTAATTTTTGTATTTTTAGTAGAGATGGAATTTCACCATGTTGGCCAGGATGGTCTCAATCTCCTAACCTTGTGATCTGCCCACCTTGACCTCCCAAAGTGCTTGGATTACAGGCGTGAGCCAACACTCTCGACCACTATAGTTTCTTTTGAAACTTTTTTGTCCAGTCCCTGGTTTTTACCAAAGACAAATAATGAGAGAATGAATTTATTTGCAAAATATGTCTTAGTCTTATTATTCTTGACCCGATTATTTGCATATCTTGCAGCAAGAATAATTATTGGTCAATAGGCTTTTTATAAATTGGCTTTGCTGAAGCTATTTAAAAGAATCTCAGATTAGACTTTTAAAGACTTTTCTATCTCAGCCAAAAATATATCTGTGCCTTCAGATACCTGAAGTTGGAATTTATTTTGTTTACCAAGGAAAAGCTGGTGTGGAGGGGTGTGGAGGACAGCACTTAATATAATGACTCAACAATGGTTTACCCAACTCCGATAGTGAGTACATCTGACGTGCTAAGCCAATGTCCACTGTAATGAGAGGTTGGATCAGTGAAGCCCAAAGGAGCCCAGCTGTGCCATATGTGCTATCCCAGGCACCTCTTTCTTGCTGGGCTGAGGGGTACATATGGGACACCCTCCCCTGCAGAGTTAAGGTTTCCCATTGTATCTCTGCGGTCTGTGGTAACTCAACATTCTTGAGGACCCTAATGGTTCAGGGCCTCCACTCAGGAACACAAGCACTGAGAAATACAGGCCAATGTCCTCAACTGTCAAGGGTAGAGGAAGTGAGATCATTGAATCTGAAACCCCCTTAAGGCTGGGGGACAAGGATAGACAGAAAATCTTGATGGTAGAGTCATTCGATTGTGAATGAGACTCCTAAGAGCTTTAGCAATCCTAGGCACCTCACTCAAATCTACCTCTCTCAGGAAGAACCCAGGAAACAAAGCTAGAATGAGATAATTCAGGTGCCTCTAACAGTGATGAAACAGTCTTGAGCGTAACAAGGAAAAACAAAACTGACCTCCATAGCAGATGGTACATGAATAATGAAGAGATCTACACAGTCCAGTCCAAGTTTCTTCAGTGACCTTTCCAGGGCTGGGCGAATGTATTCTGGCTGAAAGAAAGTAGCCCAAGGCTGCAGTGGCCAAAAGAAACAAAGTAGATTATGATTTCACACATTTAGGGACCAAAATTAAACTTCATGGTCAAGACATTGAGATGTGTCTTAAAACCCTGTGGTCTAAAGCTAAAAGAGCTGGGGCTAAATATATGTTACTCAATGTAAATCAGGTCATTGATGGGACACTGAGATTTCCTTGAATTACTGCAATGTAAGAAATCTGTGACAAAAACTAAGATGGGGCAGGAAAACCAACTTTAACATATCAAGGGTTAGAGGAGTCATCCACTGAAATGAGTCAAGAAATGGCAGGACAGGGGGAACAGAATCTCTTGTCCTGTATGATAAATTCTTAGAAATATTCTTCTGAGATACCCACATGCTCCAAAGAAGTTGTTATTGATATAAACAGACACAGGGTGCATCTTGGAGACCTCAGCTGCTTACATTGGAAGCATGGATTTCCACCTGGGACAATTTTAGAAAGTTCAGAAAACTCAATGCTTATTTGAGAAAAAGTATTTTCTTGTCTGGCTCCCTTTTCTGAATAATATCTGACCTTTCTTGCTATGTCCTGAGAGCCTCTACTGAAAAACTGAAGGAGTGGAGCCACAGTGGCTTGGTTAATCTACACAACAGTTAAAGGAGATAAGTATCATTATTTCCATTTTATATATGAATACTGTCTGATGCTCAGAGACACTGAAGAACTGTGTTCTACTAGTAACATATTTCAGAGTAAGCAAGTCATTTCTGTTTCTGTTTCTATAATGTAACTTCGCAATATTTGGAGGTAAAGAAAGAATTCAACTTAGACCATATTTTCCTTTCGAAATAACATATCCGAACTGACGGTGGCCTCTGGCCACTGCACACACAGAACTCTCACCTTGGTGGTGCAGAATACGTCCTCTCTCTTTATGATCCCATCGGTACTCTTCTCTCGGACGGCTTGTCCAACCTCCTCCTCATTTTGGTACAAGTATGCCCCATCAATATGGCAGAAGCCTACATCAAGAGCCACTTTGGTGGCCCTGGGAGCCTGGCTTTGGAAATCTAAAAGACAGGAGTAAGAAGAGTTGATGATCTGCCCAACTCAGAGAAAATCAATGCATTTTCCCAACAGCATTTTCACCAACAGTTTCTTGCTGGCCTCTTTCTCCAATTTTGATGACGCAGGTTTCAGTGATGGACCTGTACTCTGAGGACGCTGACTAAACTCCAGTATAACTTCTATTCCCAAATGAATTAAGAAATTGGCTTCACCCTGGAGCATGGAAAAATCACATCTCATTCCATATGAATCAATTGTAAAAATGTAATATAACATATGTTAGACACACCTTATACTTACCAGATAAAATGGATAATTGAAAAGCAACTGGCCCCATCTGACAGCTATTTTCTGTTGAGGTCTCATGTTATAGTTCTACAAAGATTAAGCACATTCTTCTGTCACTTTTAGAGCAATTCTTGCAAAGCAACCCCAAAGCTGGCCTTACCTCACAGTGACTAGAGAGTGACACTTCAATTTCCCTGCAATCAACTGAGTGGATGGCTGAATAGTGTATTTCGTGAGATGCACAATCTAGTCCCTGTTGGACATTATGCCTCCTAAGTCTTCCCTTCTCATTTTCTAATGAGTGGAATTGAGAGAAAAAAGTTAGTCAGTTAGGGCAGGTTCTTGGTAAAACTCCTTTAAACAGAGAAATGGTCTGAAAAAATAAGGCTGCAGACACAGATAAGGAAACTTATTCAAGTCTCTGGCCTTCTCGAATAAAAGAACGAGTCCCAGCACAAAAACGCCTTTGTCCTTTATGCCTAAGACATGCCCACAACTACACTAATAAGAGAACAAGACCCAACATAGAAATGCCTTTGTCCTTTGTATAATCAACAGGTTTCTAGAAAATAGTCTCTTCTCCTTTTGGGGACATGTACACTGTGGGCTACGGTGGATTCTAGTCGGCACTTTCCTTTCCTTTTTTGGACATGCTTTTGACTGTGAGCTGAGCCTCTAAGAATCATCACTTCAGCCTCTGATTGCTCCCAGGCTTGGACCAAGGTCCTGGACAAAACTTTCCCTTCAGTCTCTAATTGGTCCTGGGCCTAGGTCCAAGGCAAAGCTGAGTAACAGTGTCCAAGTCCAGTCAACACATTCCTTCCCTTCCCAGTTAAAAACACCCCAGACCCAGCCTCACAGTTGACAACCCATTCAGGCCTCCTCTCTACTACAGAGAGGTTTCTTCTTTCACTTAGTAAACTTTCATTCTAACCTCACCCTTGTGTCCACATTCCTTAATTTTCTTGGTTGTAAGTCAAAAAACATTGGCTGATACCTAACGAGAGACTAGCATATTTTTGGTACATTGCTGAGATGGTAAAATTTTGGTGCATCGGCTGGGAATGGGACTCATGGGAAGGGTAAGCAGGAGCTGACCTCCAAACTCTTTACTTTCATTTCAGTTTTATTTTTCTATCAAGAGCAAATGAGACGCTGGGCTCCTGTCAGTGAATAGGGTGGCTGCCAGCCTTACAGGACTCAGGGGACAGGCTTCCTGAAGAAGACATTGTCAATCCCCATCATCCTCAGGTATTTGGAATGTTAACTCTGTTCTACTCCAATTTCCTTTCACAGAAGCCCTCACTGTCACATGCAGCTGAAAAGATGCCCTAAGACAACGGAAAGTTTCTGGCGGAGGCTGCACCTCAATGTTAGCTGAAGGGCCCTGGACTAACTCCACTTCCCAACAGCCTGTCAGGGCGTTGGCACCAGAACTTCCAGCGTTTCCTACTGCAGTTTCCTCCATTCTTTGCATGACTGTCATGTCTTCTGTTGCTTCTTTGTATACAATGTAACAGCAATTTTACAAACCGTGGATATATTCTTGTTGGGTAAACTCAGCAGGTGTTATAGTAATCAGGAATGTAATTCAAATAGGTACTGCTTTTGTGATTTCCTAGAAATGTAAAAGGGAATTTAACATTCTGTCTAAATTTTCACCTTGAGATCAATAATCCAATTAAAAAACTGACAAACAGAAAATCTTACCACTACTAGATCTTCTGGCTATATAGTCACATATATGTTATGCATGTGATATCTATAAAACAAGAACTCTAATTAATTGACCTAAAAAAAAAAACCACCAAATATTTTGAAGGAAAAGTAAAAGCTATAATGCCTCTTAGTTCACATGACTTTAATCTTTAAAAAATAAAAAGTCTTAAAAAGTATTGATAAAAGACAAATGTATTCAAGATATAAATATGTGGTCTAAATTATACAAGTCATATTCTAAATTTACTAAGTATTTTACGATTGAAAACTACTTCTTTGACCTTTAAAAACTGTTAGACTGCCTACTTCACAATTAATAAGACCTGAGGACATACGGAAATAACCACACCTGTAACTATACTAGAAAAAGTCAGACGTTATGCCTAATACATAATTACAACAACTTACCAGGTCTTATATTAAAGATTACTAAAGGTTACCACTAGGACATATAATTGGGGCTTCTATAAATAAATTCACATGCAAAGTTTATGAAAACAGTAAAATATGTTTTTAATAAAAAATTATAAAAAGACATAAAAATATGAATTTTGGCTAGGAATAATATCCTAGTTCTGAACAATTCCCCTGCAAATCCTACCAGGTCTTAAGAATAAATAGAAAACTCATAACCCAGAGGTTTCTCTATTTGAGAAAAGAAGGCCAAAAAAACTAACCAAAACCAAGCTTTCATACTCCCAAACCTTAACAGAGATAACCATAACCACCAATTCTCAGGACATACCAGCGACCTCAGAATTTTTAAACTATCCTTATGCCCCCTTGTTTCATTTTAATACATATTCTCTAATAGCCCAAATTATTTCTTCTCACCTAAAAACTATCAAACTCTAAATAATAAAACTAATAACACTACACATAAACACACCTTTCTTCCAAGACCCTTAAACCAACCCCAAGAAAAACTCTAACTACTATTCCCCATGACACCACCCTCCAAGAAGAAATAGCCAGAAAAGACACCACCAGTCTCCCTAACAACGAGAGACTCCACTCCTTAGGGTAAAAATGAGATAAAAAAACTTAAACAGTTAGAGTGAGTTCTTGGTAAAACTCCTTTGAACAGAGAACCAGCCTAAAAAAAATCAGACTACACGCACAGATAAGGAAACTTACACAAAACCCTGGCTCACTCAGGTAAAAAACAAGGCCCAACATAAAAACACCTTTGTCTTTTCTGCCTGACACATGCCAACAACTGCAGTATTAAGAGAACAAGACCCAACAGGGAAACACGTTCATCCTTTGTTTAACCAACAGACTTCTAGCAAAGTCTCTTCTCCTCTTGTGGACGTGTACACAGGCTCTGGTGGGCACTTTCCTTTCATTCTGAGGACATGTGAAATGTGAGATGAGCCTTTATGAATTATCACAACAGCATCTGATTGCTCCTGGGCCAAGGTCCCAGGCCAAGATTTCACTTCAACTCCTGGTTAGTCCTGGACCAGGGTCCTGGGCCAAACTTTCACTTCAGTCTCTGATTGATCCCGGACCAAGGTCCCAGGCCAAGTTGAATTACACTTTCTCCAAGAGCAGTCAACACATTCTTTCCCTTCCCTGTCCATAAAACCTTAGACCTGACCTCATAGTTAACAATCCATACTGGCCTCCTCTCTACTACAGAAAACTGTCTTCTTTAACTTACTAAAATTTAACTCCAACCTCACACTTCGTGTCCATAATCCTTCATTTTCTTGGTCATAAGACAAAAAAACTTCTGGTCATACCTCAAGATGAAAGACTACTACATTTTTAACATATTGATGGCACTATAACAGAATCACAGTGGCTTTTTATATGAAAAAAGTTTAGATGATTGAAACTCTCTGCCAAATACTTCCAGCACCAGCAACCTCACAGCAAAGCTGCCACTAAGTATTTACTTTGGCTTTTCACTCCCCCAGGGCCCTTGGCCCTTCATGTTTCTTTTTTTCTTTTTCTTTTTCTTTTTTATTTTTGAGACTGAGTTTCCCTCTTGTTACCCAGGCTGGAGTGCAATGGCGCGAATTTGGCTCACCGCAACCTCCGCCTCCTGGGTTCAGGCAATTCTCCTGCCTCAGCCTCCCAAGTAGCTGGGATTACAGGCACGTGCCACCATGCCCAGCTAAGTTTTTGTATTTTTAGTAGAGATGGAATTTCACCATGTTGACCAGGATGGTCTTGATCTCTTCACCTCATGATCCACCCACCTCAGCCTCCCAAAGTGCTGGGATTACAGGCACACGCCACCATGCCCAGCTAAGTTTTTGTATTTTTAGTAGAGATGGGGTTTCACCATATTGACCAGGATGGCCTCAATCTCATCACCTCGTGATCCACCCACCTCAGCCTCCCAGAGTGCTGGGATTACAGGCGTGAGCCACCGCGCCCAGCCATGTTTCTAACCAAGAGCAGAGTGACTCTGACCAGAGCAAAAGATGAGGGCAGCCTGAGCTTGGACCTTTAAAATGTAACAAATTTTAATGAGTACTTACCTAGGCCAGTTGTTAAGGAGTTAGGTAAAATAATGCATGTAAAACACATGGAAAGCATTTGATATGTTAGGTAACATTGATATTTTTAATAGTAAGAAAGATAATATACCCACAAAATTATCAATCTCAGAATCCCCGTAGTCAGTAGCTTGCTATGCTACTTAGTACAAAAAAAGATCTCTGTGACCTTCAGAGAGGCAAGTTAGAGTCAGTCAAATGGAAGTTCAGATGAGCCTTTCCGAGCATCCACTGTCCACCAGGTGCAGGTCTGATATGGAAGCCCAGATGAGCCTTTCCGAGCATCCACTGTCCACCAGGTGCAGGTCTGATATGGAAGCCCAGATGAGCCTTTCCGAGCTTCCACTGTCCACCAGGTGCAGGTCTGAAATGGAAGCCCAGATGAGCCTTTCCGAGCATCCACTGTCCACCAGGTGCAGGTCTGATATGGAAGCCCAGATGAGCCTTTCCGAGCATCCATTGTCTACCAGTGCAGGTCTGAAATGAAATGAAAAATTACTACATGTACAAATACAGCTGACCTAACAAACTTCAGACCCCCTGGGGTCCACTTATGTGATCAGGAGCCAAATCCCAGCTTTCGAATGAAGTGTCCATCATTCAGCTTCACAGAATGGCTTTGCTTCAGAGCCGTCATCTCCCCCAGCTAATCTGTCTTTCCTCCTTTTCCTCACTGACAGACCAATAGGAAACAAGGCTCCTGTATTCTTTATTTGCCCCAAATACAAGTGCGCAGGATGAAGATTATAGCCACCAAGATTTAGAAATGAAGCTGGAGTCAGTCCAGATCCTTCTCTGTGATTCTTGTGTGTCTCTACAGGAGTATTTTCAGGACACTCATTCGGAAATGCTGTGAATGCCAGAGGACTTCGATTTTCTCCTCTGTGTTGTTCAAACTTGATTCTTTTTTTTTTATTATTATTATTTTTAATTTATTTATTTTTTTAAATTTTTATTGCATTTTAGGTTTTGGGGTACATGTGCAGAACATGCAAGATAGTTGCATAGGTACACACGTGGCAGTGTGTTTTGCTGGCTTCTGCCCCCTCACCCATATTTGGCATTTCTCCCCATGCCATCCCTCCCCCAATCCCCCCCCGCTGTCCCTCCCCTATTTCCCCCAATAGATCTCAATGTGTGGTGCTCCCTTCCCTGTGTCCATGTGTTCTCATTGTTCATCACCCACCTATGAGTGAGTATATACGGTGTTTCCTTTTCTGTTCTTGTGTCACTTTGCTGAGAATGATGTTCTCCAGATTCATCCATGTCCCTACAAAGGACATGAACTCATCATTTTTGATTGCTGCATAATATTCCATGGTGTATATGTGCCACATTTTCCCAGTCCAGTCTATCATCGATGGGCATTTGGGTTGATTCCAGGTCTTTGCTATTGTAAACAGTGCTGCAATGAACATTCGTGTGCATGTG
>CM052669.1:4225260-4243276 GCA_028533165.1 Leontopithecus rosalia
TCCCTCCCCAACCGAGCTGCAGAGTCATGTGTTCAGCTCTTCCCGCAGTGGAACTCTCAACCCCCGGCACTCCGAATCGCCTTATTGCTTGTCCCTGTGGGGGTGAGACCCGTCGACCTCCCAGAAATCTCCTGGTCTATATCACCGTCCAAAACCCGTTCAATCAGATGAGCATAGCAATCTGCCCTCCCAAGTCTCAAATTGCCGGTTTAACAGGGCGCCCAGCCCCGCGTGTTTTGTGCGCCGGCCGCAGCGGCGGCGCTGGTTGCCTGGCCGCGCCAGCGGAGAGCACTGCGCTTGAGTCCTGCGTGCCTTTTACACCTGGGCTTTTTCCCCCACTCTGTGGGCTATAAGGATCCCTCTGAAAATGCGGTGTTTGCTTACCCTCTGCGTCTTGACTGAGAGCTGCAGTGGTGAGTTGCTTCTACAGCGCCATCTCCAAACTTGATTCTTTAGTTGAAAGATTAACCATACCAATTTGTCCTTGATAAGTATACTAGACTTCCTTTACAAGATGCAAAGTTATGAGGGTGGTCATTTCAAAGAACTAATTCTGGGCCAGGCATGGTGGCTCGTGCTTATAATCCCAGCACTTTGGGAGGCCGAGGCGGGTGGATCACGAGGTCAAGAGATCGAGACCATCCTGGTCAACATGATGAAACCCCGTCTCTACTAAAAATACAAAAAATTAGCTGGGCATGATGGCGCACACCTGTAGTCCCAGCTACTTGGGAGGCTGAGGCAGGAGAATTGCCTGAACCCAGGAGGCGGAGGTTGCAGTGAGCCGAGATTGTGCCGTTGCACTCCAGCCTGGGTAACAAGAGCGAAACTCCGCCGCAAAAAAAGAAAAAAAAAAAAAAACACTAATTCTACTACTGGACTGAAGTTAACTTTCTCACCTATATTTGATTACTTGTCCCTTTAAAAACCGCTTATTAGAATTCCTTGAATAAAGCTTGATGTCTGGCATCAGTCACACATGTAATGAAATTTCTTAGGAACATCCACCCCTACTCCCATTATATTTCCCTCCTGTGTCCAACCCCACTCCATTTTTTCTGATTTGCTTCCTCGAATGTTTTGCAGGAAAAGCCTGTCTGAGATCACGGATGAATTTCTATGCTCTTGCCTTTGTTCCAGCCACTGCATCTTTCTACAACTCCCTCCCGGTCAACTGCAGGCTTCTGATCTCCGGCTTATCCCAGACACACCTGCTGCAGCCTAACATTCTTTATGACTTCTTCTCATTGCTGTTTTTTGTTGGTTGGTTGGTTTTAAACGAAGATAGGAGATAGCAAAGCGGCCTGGCTGTTAACAGAACAACTGGGAATTCCAGGGCCTAAACTGCTTCTGTAAACATGAACACACACACAGCAACCATGAGAAACTGAAAACTAAACATAACATCCAATTCAGAACGCCAGGAGACTCAGCCTAAATGGCCTCCTGCATAAGTCACCTTGGACACTTGCATCCTCTGTAGATGAGGGCAGCAGGTCTAGACGAAGGTTAATTGGACCTTGAAGGGTCCAAAATAACTGACTTTGAAACAGTCAACAGAGTCACCAGTTGTTGCTAGAAACACCTCTTTTTTAATTTTAAGTAATAAGTTGAATTATCACATTATGAAGTATTATAAAAAGAGAAGATGACTTATTCCATAACATCCCTGGATGAGGTTAACCAAGCTTCTCTTTACTCTCTTCGCTTCTTACAAAGCAGGCCATAAAACCCGCATCATTGAAATTACACTCTCCACTGATAAGTGGAGGGCTAGATAAGATGCCTACGTGGTATTTTCTTTCATGTTTCTATTATGCTGTGCTTTCTCCCACCTGTATTTGTTAGAAGTAATCCTGGAACGTGACATTGTCATTTATCTTATTTTGAACCCATAGTTCTGGCTGGGCAAGATCCGAATTCTGCCTGATTCTGATTTGCTATAGTTTATATTTATTCCAACATTGTATCAGCTCTAAATTTGGTAACTATACTGCTTATATTACATTGGTAA
The DNA here is from genome assembly GCA_028533165.1 of Leontopithecus rosalia. Taxonomy (NCBI): domain Eukaryota; kingdom Metazoa; phylum Chordata; class Mammalia; order Primates; family Cebidae; genus Leontopithecus; species Leontopithecus rosalia. Next base: position 4,227,275 of record CM052669.1, read on the forward strand.
AACTGTTGAATTTCCTACAGAGATGGGGTTAAGTTCTGTGCCAAGTCACAAGAAAAGCATGTCTTCGTTGATGGTAATAGCCTGAAGCTCATCATTCAGAAGATTAAAAATTTGTCCACATGTTTGCAATATTAACCTGCATTTTGTACTAAATGGTTTGCTAAAGTAAGAGACATTATTTCTCTCTGACTTCCCTAATTGGGCAGTCTAGGAAATGTGTCAGTGAAAGAGAATGGGCCCATTTCATTCTTAGCGAATTCCAAGCATGGCCTCATGCTCCCTGCCCTCTTCTCATGACACTTGCATTAAGCATTACCCTGAAATATTTATAGACGACGTCAGGCTTTGTGGCCAACACTTTTCAGAACCCATCTCCCCTTTGTAACTGGAAAGGTGTTTGTCGTTTCCTGGAACTATTTTTACTTCCTCAGGTTTTCAAAGCCTACCAAGGAGATGAGGTCTCAGGGAGCTCACGGTTATTGGATAACAGGGGGGCAGATGGCAAGTTGTTTCCCTACGAGGCCTGCCTCCTGGTATTGTGCCCTTGTGTAACACCCTCTCATCAACTGTGGCTGCTACTTGTGTCTTTATTCTAAACAATTGACTATTATAAGGAAGTGTGATATTATTTCCACCATTAGGAAATACGAAATTGTAACTTTCATTGTGCAGGAAACTCTACTGTTTTCTCTGTTTTCAAACTTTGATAACATTGGTGGCAATGTAGGAGAGGCCCACGTGCAGAGGAACTGAGTGGGGCCTCTGGTCACCAGCCAGCTAGAAACTCAGGTTTTCATTCCAACGGTCCAGAAAAAACTAAATCCTGCCAGTTCCCCCCGACCTTGGAAGCAGGTTATTCCCCTCTAAGCCTTCAGGAAGACCCTGCTTTAGGCTTATGCCTTTTCTGCAGCCCTTTGAGGATCTGAGCAGAGCTACTAGCTCAACTCTACATGGCTGCACACAGCTCACTACCACCTTAGCAACTTGAAACCCACACAAGGGGAGAGCGTGCAAATGGCAATCCTAATACAGCACCATGCACCCAAGGAGACAGAAGGACACGTGCAATTCTGTATGATGGGGTGGAAGCAGTGTCAGAAAATATGTTGCAATGGCCCCCAAGGAACATATTCAAGAATTATATGAAAGTGTATTTCATTCAAAAGTAAATATTTAGTGAGTATCTATAGTGTGCAAGATACTGTTGAAGGCATTAAAAAGAGAGAAAAATCTAAGCCCTCATTGAGCTCACTTTCAAGGAGAGAGAAGCAGACAAAAAAGTATTAAGTATATAGAAGGAGAACACGTGGTGTGATGGAAGCCCTGGCAGGGAAAGAGCGCAGGGACAAATGAGATTACAAAAAGCATACACGGGGAATCCTCACTGAGACAGACACATCTGAGGAAAAACCTGAAGGAGCGGAGGCAGCCAGCCTTGCTGACTGCTGGGGAAGAGGGCTGCAGGCAGAGGGATCTGAAGGGCACAGTCCCCGCGGCAAGGGCAGGCCAGGCGTGTTCTGGGAACAGCAGTATGGGAAAGAGGTCAGGAAGGAAGGGAGGGCCATGTTTCGGCAGAGCCCTGCAGGCCACTGCAGGGAGCTGGCTTTTACCCTAGGACAGATGAGGAGACGCTGGATGAAACTGAGCTGCTGTGTACAGAGTAGAATGCAGGTTGGTAAGGGATAAAATGGAAAACTACTTAGGAGGCCACTTCATAAGCAATGGAAGAAACTCGGGGTGTTCACGAAATGAGGAAATCTCCTAACAACACATTTCTTCAAACATCCGCATTGTGAAGTTACAGCACCTGTATGAAATAACACGGAGTTGGTTTTTTCATTTTTTCTCCGTGTTTCCCTTTGTCTTCCACATGTTTCATTACTATATTTTTGTGTTTGTATGATTTTTGAGAGATATTTGAACTTTCTTCTCATTTTCTCTTGTTTATATTCTGAAGTTATTATCTTTGTAGTTACATGGAGATTACATACAACATCCTATAATCATACAAATCTTTGGACTCAATACCTGTTTAACTGAATTTCCTAAATAATTCCATTTTTCCATATCTCGGTTCCTCTTCATATTGCATTATTGATTTTACTACAACCTTATATATTATGTACAGGTTAACTAAATTAATGCTGATTTGTAAACCGTTGAAGAAAAAGAGGGTACAAATCAAACTTTCTAGTGACTATTTTCTTCAGATGATCTCTCCACCCTGAGATACCTCTGAGATCCTGTCTACAGGAATTCCCATGATCCCCACAGACCTTTGTAGTGTCAGCGGAGAGCTTGGAGAACATGCAGAAGCACTGCTTAAACCTGCATGGATCCCAAAGGCTGGGTAGCTGCAGCAAAACATGAGTCTGAGCACGCATTTTCCCCCAAGGCTCTGTGTTCTGCCCTAGTGGCTGCAGCTCCTGCTGTCCACTAGGCCAGAAGAGTGTGGGAATGCTCAAACACTAAACACAGACCCCACTGCCATTGCTATGAGCTCATGCTGGATCCTAATCACACATCTCCATACTTACTGTTCCCTCCCAAGACTGCCTGTCTGGCCCTTCTCACGGGGGTGTCCACATAACCTCCGTTGCTCCTCTTCAGTGTTTCTTAATGGTCTGTGAGCAGTTCACGCCCTGAACCTGAGAAGCCGGAGGACACGTCTGCTGGCCTTGTCCCAATTTCATAGGATGTAAGTACAGTGTGCCCAGATGTGTGGAAATAACATCTGTGACTGGAAAATTCCTGAAATTAAAAATTCATTATTTGAAAGCTTAAGAAAAAAAGATAGACTGCTAGTTATATCAACCAAGAAAGACAGAGAAAATTCAAAGAGCAAAATCAGAAAAGACAAAGGCAACATTACGACTGTTAGAACAGAATACAAAAGCTAACAAATGTTACTATGAACATCTCCGTGCACACAATATAGAAAACCTAAAGAAAATGATTGAGTTACTGGAAATATACAAGTTCTCAAAATTGAACCAAGAGATAAAAATTCTAAACACACCAATAATGAGCAAGTACATGTAATCAGTAAAAGAGCAACAACAACAAAATTCCAGGACCAGATGGATTCACAGCCAAATTTCATGAGATGTACAAAGAAGGTCTGAAACAAGCCTCCCTGTAGGTATTTTATAATACTGAGAAGAAAGGATTTCTCTGTAGCCCCTTCCAGGAAACAATATCACCTTGATACCAAAGTCAGTCAACAACACGACTTAAAATCTAAAGGCCCATATCCCTGATGAACATGGATGCAAAAGTTCTCAACAAAATATTAGTAAACTGAAAGCAAGAGCACATCAAAGAGATAATTTTTCATGATCAAGTGGGTTTCATTCCAGGAAGAAAGGGTGTTTCAACATTCACAAATCAATACATTTGATTCACCACATAACCAAAATTTAAAACGAAAACCATATGGTCATTTCAAAAGAGATACAAAAGCATTTTATAGAATCCAACATTTCTTTCTCATAAAACCCTCAGCACACTATATATTGAAGATATATCTAAAAATAATAAGAGCCATACATGACAAACTCACAGCTAACATCTTCCCGAATGGGAAAATGTTGAAAGCATTCCCCCTACTAACTGGAAAAAGACAAGAATGTCCAGTGTCACCACTCCTATCTAACACAGAACTGGAAGTCCTCACCAGAAAACCCAGGCAACAGAAAAGAAAAGAAAAGCCGTCCAAGTTGGAAAAGAGAAATTCAAATTATCAATTTTTGCTGACACATTTTAATACCTAGAAAACTATAATGACTCCTTCAAAGGACTGATTGCTAGTCTTGATTTTAAAAAGACTTCAGTGAAATTCGAAGCACAAAATCAGTGTAGTAAAATCAGTAGCATTTCTGTACATCAATAATGTTAAAGCCAAAACCAAATTAATAACTCAGTCCCATTTACAATAGATAAAAACAAAATAAAATATCTAGATATAAACAAATTTAAGCAAGTGAAAGATCTCTACAAGGAGAAATACAAAATGTTGATTACTTTTGCTGGTTTCTTATAGAACTGGATGGAAACTACAAAAACTATTAAAGCAGTGTTTGCATGTTGCAGATGATGCCCAAAGTCCAAACATTTTTAATGATTAATACGGAGATAAACATCATGTCAGAGCTTCTGTTTCCTTTCCCCTTTGAACCCGTGCAGACTGCCACATCACCATGACTGCACCTTCCTTCGGAATGAATATTTCTACTATAATTAAAAGAAAGAAGAAACAAAATTAATTTTCTGACAGAAAAGTAAAAAGAGAAATTTTCTTTGGTTTGAATTTCTTCATTGAGGGTCACCATTTTAAAAAATGCTCACTAGTCATTCTTTTGAATACTGCCTGTGTGAGAGAAACATGTAAGATAAAAATGGGATATCATCATGGCATGAACAAAAATGAGATTTATAGCTGTAAGTATTTTATACTCCAAAATATGATCAGTAATCATTCTACAAATCTGTTGGATGAGTTTATTAGATAGATAAATAGATATTTAGATATATTCTGAATAGAACAATTTACTTTAGAAATAATATTTCATTTTGACCATATAATAATGTACTTAAAAATTCTCTTTGATAAGAAACAAGTGAACTGGATTCCGTTTTCTTCACAAACTGTGCAATGCACTGTCACTTGCTTCCTCCTGCATGCCATTGAGCCGCCCCAGACAGTGACCAGTGCAGCATTCGGTTCGTGTTAACATGCATCAGATTTGTATAAAAATGGCGGGGTGGTCCTCCAGCATGGAAGTGGGCAAAATGGAGACTGGATTTTCTAGACTGAACTATTGCTACAGTGAAAGAAAACTTGTATTCCAAGACTAAGTATGTTCATAAGGACTAGTCACATGAAATTTGTGTCTCAATTTGCCCAACTATACATTGTCAGAGTTATGGAGAAACACCTTGAAGACCGTCAGCAGAAGCGGTTCACTTTGTAATGCAAATTGGCATGAAGGGGAGGTGAGGAAAAGGGCACCACTGGAGCTCCAGCCTTGGTAAAGCCTGAGTGCCTGCACAGCGAAGGAAAGCTCAGGGCTGGTATCAGGGGAAGGCAGTGAGACCTGAGACCTGGCATCTAGTTCCTTTTAATTTCATTGGAAAAAGAAAGCTTCTGAAATACTTATATTACAATAGAAAACTGTTTCATTTACAGCTTTGTCATTTAAAAAAATACACCTTTCAAATCTTTATTTAAATTTGGTAGATTAAGTCAATAATTGTTTTTATAACCCATGTTTATATAACCCATCAATATAAGCCCATGTTTATATAACCTGTGTCCATTGTTTATATAAGCCGTGAATATAAATGCCAGATGTCGAAGGAGGAAACAGGTCTGCTTAACGGTGCAATGGATCCCACATGTCAGCGCGTGAAGCTAAATGATGGTAACTTCATACCTGTATTGGGATTTGGCACCTATGCACCTCCAGAGGTAACAATCACATTTTCGGTGTTGAGCATTTAAAAGAGCAAAGCTAGAATAGTGGACGATGACCTGAGTTGTTCAGCTTTGTGTCTGTTACTCTGCGTGACTTCTGTGGTCTGTTTTACCAGGTTAGAGCTGTTCTCTGTTCAAAGAGAAAAGGTAGTCAATGTTTGTCTGCATTCACGTCTGTCCTATGGTAATCTACTGCTTATTTTTATTTTGCACACTGTTTTTCTTCTTCTGTTTCTGTGTATTGCCCAACTTGGAAGAATATATAGAACTCAACGGTGAAGGACGTTGCCTGGGAGTTCCCTTTCTAGCAGATGACTGCAGTGAGAATGGCTTCTCCATTTATTTCTATAATTGAAGAAATCTTTTATTCTTCTGCTAGACATGATCAAAAGAAACCTTCGTGGCAGCAGTGCCTAAAGATGGGGAGCATGAAAACGGTTGGGAGAGAATTACTGAGCTGCTGCTTAGCCCTGAGCACGACACAGTAACACTGGTCCTGGACTTACTGCAATACCCTGTACATCTCTCACCTCCAGGAAAATTATGTGACAGGATAAATAACCTTATTTTAAGAAAAAACAAGACCCTCACAAGAGAAACTTTGAATTTTTGGTCCCTGTTAACATGCATCAGGTTTGCATAAAAATGATAGGGGTGGTCCTCTGACATAGAAATGGGCAAAATGGAGGCTTTATTTTCTAGACCGAACTATTTCTCCACAGGAAGAAAACTTGTATTCCAAGGCTACTAAGTATGTGACTAGGGACTAGTCACATAAAATGTGTCCTTCTCTTCTCAGCTGTACACTGTAAGAGTTTACAGACAGACATCTTGAAGACCATCAACACTAGCAGTTTACTTTGTAATGCAGTTGGCATGAAGGCAAAGTAAGGAAATCGCAGCACTGAAGCCCCAGCCTTGGTAAACTTGAGTGCCTGCACAGCAAAGAGATCAGGGCTGGTATCCGGGGAAGGCAGTGAGACCTGACAGCTGGTTCTTTTTAATATTATTGGAAATAGAAAGCTTCTGAAATATTCATATTAAAATAGAAAATTGTTCTATGTGTGGCTTTGTTGTTTAAAAAAGGTACCTTTCAAATCTTTATCCAAATTTGGTAGATAAATCAATAATTTTAAATTTCACTGAAATTATACCTTTCGTAAAAAAGTTGGCCTTATTTTTTAAGACTACAGCATACTATACTATTCCCTTACAGGTTGCAGTTAATTTCTTACGTATAAGTCTACATACTTGGAGTATATGTCTTTACTCCTAGTGTTTAGTTCTGTCATGCAGACAGAATAGCTAATGGTTGTGTAGAAAGAAGTTAACACAATAGACTGCAACCAGTAGACGCACCTGTTTTCCAAGTTGGAGCCTGGCTGGTATCTGAGAAGTTGAATTTCTCATCCTTTCGTAACTGATAAGGGTGATGTCTATAATTGACTACTTGTACAAACTGTGGGGTTTCTGTATACCTGCTTTCTTTACAAGACTGGAAGTGTGGTGTGTGCTATACAGACTGGGTCGATGTAACCAGCACCCAGTTAAAATCTTGGGGATTGCATCTCCCAATAGCATCCCTTATAGACAACATTTGCCCTATGTTGTCATAATGTGCCGCTGGAGGAAGTAGTGTGTTTCCTGCAATATCACTGAGAGATGAATTATAGGAACTTACACTGTATTCTTTCCATAGCTTCTTCCATGTGCCTTTTTCCATGTGTTCATTTCACTATATTAAAAATAATTAGGAGTGTGCATGCAGTCACTCATGCATGTGATCCCAGCACTTTTGTAGTTGAAAGCAGGTGGATCCCTTGAGCTTGGGAGTCTGAGCCTGGGTAACATAGGCTCCTGTCTCTACCAAAAATACAAAAACCAAATCGGGCATCACGGTGCCTGTCTGTGGTCCTAGCTATATGGGAGGCTGAGGTGGGAGGATCTCTTGAGCCCAAGATAAAGCAGGTAGGGGTGGGGGCAGATTTCGTAGTAAGCCAAGATTGTGCCACTTTATACCAGCCTGAGTGACACGGTGAGACTCTGTCTCAAATAATAATAAAAATAACTATATTTATAAATTGAATCTTGTTAAGTTTTCCAACAAATGACTACATCTGAGGTTATTGTTGGGAAACTCCATGCTAGTGATTAACCAGTAATTGCCCGGGACTAAAGAGGTCCAGAGATACCCAACCTTTACTAGTAACCAGGAAAGACTAAAGCAAATTGGGATGGGTTTATCACCCCACATATGGAACTAACCCAAGACACGAGGATAATGTGATGTTTGTGAAGGCCATTGCTGCTGCCTGAACTACTGATATGGAAATGCTGGAAAAGGAAGAGCATGGTTCCTTTAAATGATACAGAAGCAGGGAAGGGAAGTGCTGGGTAGAGGCGGCTGTGGTCCCTGGCTAGGGTCCACCTGTACGGACCTACGTGAGGACAGGAATTTTTGTTTTCCTGCCCAAATGTTGCATTTCCCAAGACCACCCTGGCCTGCCATGTCCCCATCCTGTGCCTATAAAAACCCAAGATCCTACCAACACAGAGACAGAAGCAGCTGAACTTTGGCAGAAGTACATAGGCAGAGGAACACACAGGCAGCTGGATGTGGAGAGAAGCACATCAGCGGAGGAAGACACAGGCAGCTAGACATCTAGAGAAACGCACTGAAAGGCACCAGCATGCCAGCAGGCCACATATTGGCAGAAGCAGAATGGTGCTGAGTTTGGCTGGGGCAGTCAAAAGACAGGCCAGGCTGCTGAGCAGCCTGACTCCAGGGGAAAAAGTTACCACTCCATTCCCTTTTGACTTCCCCAACATACCTCCACTCAATAAAACCTCGCACTCATTCTCCAAGCCCAGGTGTGATCTGTTTCTTTTCAGACACCAAGGCTAGAACCCAGGATACAGAAAGCCCTCTGTCCTTGTGACAAGGTAGAGGGTCTAATTGAGCTGGTTAACACAAGCCTGTAGATGCAAAACTGCAAGAGCAAGACTAAAAGAGCACCCTGTAACACACGCCCACTGGGGCGTCAGGAGCTGTAAACATCCACTCCTAGACATTGTCACAACCTGCCCATCTGTATGCTCCCCTAGAGGTTTGAGTAGTGCAGCACCGGAGAAGTGAGCCACATGCCCTTGCACACCCTGTGAGGAGAACAAGAGAACTTTTCCCATTTCACTACCTCTCAAGCTCATTAATCAGCAAATAGTACCTTTCGTTTCTTCTTCAGGTTCCGAGGAATAGAGCTGTGGAGGCTGTCAAATTAGCAATAGAAGCTGGGTTCCGCCATATTGATGCTGCTCATTTATACAATAATGAGGAGCAAGTTGGACTGGCCATTAGAAGCAAGATTGCAGATGGCAGTGTGAAGAGAGAAGACATATTCTACACTTCAAAGGTACTGTGCCTATCATGAGCATGAATGCACATAAACTTAATGTGATTCTGTGGAGATGCCAATTCTGAACTGGTTCAGTAGTTGTGGGTGAATTGTGCTTATTAGTTCCAATTTATTCACACATAGTCATGTATTAAAACTAAAATAAAAGGCAGACAATGATGATGTCTTTCTCATCATTGTTATGTTCAAATTTATTGCTTAAAAGTCACTTTAGATTTTGAGCCTCAGCTCAGATCAGTATAATATTTTTTATATGTTCATTTTTTGAATTTCAATAGGTTTTGGGGTACAAGTAGACTTTGGTTACATGAATCAATTGTATAGTGGTGATTCTGAGATTTAAGTGAAACTGTCAGGTAATCAGTGGACACTGTACTCAATATGTAGGCTTTTATCACTCATGCTACTCCCGACCTCCCCCACACTGAGTCCTAAAACATTTAAGAGCAGATTAATTTCCAAGTATTTTTGTAGTTTTGAGGGTTCCTTTCAGAGTTGATTTCTAGTTTTATTCCACTGTGTTCTGAGAAGATAATTCATATAATTTAGATTTTCTTAAATTTAATGAGACTTGTTTTGTGGCCTATCATATAGTCTATCTTGGAGAATGAGAAGAATGTATATTCTGCAGTTGGTGGGCAGAATGTTCTGTAAACATCTGTTAAGTCCATTTTCTTAAGAGTACAATTAAAATCGTTGTTTCTTTGTTGATTTTCTGTCTCAATTATCTAACTAGTGCTGTACAGTAGAATTTTGGGTTCCCCATTCTTATCATGTTGCTCTCTTATTTATTAGGTCTGGTAGTGATAGTTTTATACATGTGGGAGCTCCAATGTTAGGTGCATATAAATTCAAGATTGTAATGTCTTCTTATAGGATTGATTCCTTTGTCATTAGATACTGATCTTATTTGTCTTTTTTTTTTTTTTACTATTTTTGCTTTAAAGTCTATTTTGTCTGATATAAGAATAGCAAATCATGCTCAATTTTGGTTTCAATTTGCCTGAAATCTCTTTTTTCACCCTTTTACCTTGAGTTTTACAAATCCTGATGTGTTAGGCAAATCTCTTGAACACAGAAGGTATTTGGTTTGTGGTTTATTGTCTGTTCTGCCATTCTGTATCTCCTAAGTGGAGCACTTATGCTATTTATGTTCAATGTTAATAGTGAGATATGAGGCACTGTTCTATTCATCATTTTAGTTGTTACATACTTTGGTTTTTTTGTTGCTGTTGTGTATTGTTTAATAGGCTTTGTGAGTTTTGTGCTTTCAGGAGGTTCTATTGTGGTGCATAATGACCTTTGGTTTCCAGATTTATAACTCTTTATAGCATTTCTTGTAGTGCTGGTTTGATAGTGGCAAATTCTTTCAGCATTTGTTTGTCTGAAAATGACTTTATTTCTCCTTCATTTATGAAATGTAGTTGTGCTGGATACAAAATCCCTGGCTGACAATTATTTTGTTTAAGGAAGCTAAAGATAGGACCTCAGTCCCTTCTAGCTTATAAGGTTTCTGCTGAGAAGCCTCCTGTTAGTCTGATATAGTATTCTTTATAAGTTACTTGATGCTTTTGTCTCACACCTCACAGCTTTTAAAATTATTTCCTTCATGTTGACTTTAGATAGCCTCATGTCCTTGTGCCTTGGGGGTGATATGTTTGCAGTGAATTTCCCAGGAGTTCTTTGAGTTTCTTGTACTTGAATATCTAAGTCTCTAGCCAGGCCAGGAAAGATTTCCTCAATTATTCTTTCAGTTAAGTTTTCCAAACTTTTAGACTTTTCTTTTCCCTCATGAAAACCAATTATTCCTAAGTTTGGCTATTTTACATAAATCCCTATTTTGTAGAGACTTTGTTCATTTCTTTTGATTCTTTTTTCTTTATCATTCTCTGATTGGGTTAATTCAAAAGCCTTCTCATTGAGCTCTAAAATTCTTTTCTCTACTTGTTCTAGTCTATTGTTGAAACTTTTCATTGCATTTTGTATTTTACTAAATGTGTCTTTCATTTCCAGAAGTTCTGATTGGTGTGTGTCGGGGGGTAGGGTATCTACCTTCTTTGAAAATTTTTGATTCATATCCTCAATATTTGTTTACATTTTCTTTAGGTTGATTTTCACTTTTCTGTGGTATTAGTAGCTTACTAATGAATCTTCTGAATTCATTAACTGTTATCTTAAAGATTTTCTCTTGGTTTGGATCCATTGCTGGGGAGCCAGTATGATCTCTTGGGAGTGTTTTAGGTGACTCCCAGAGTTTTGGGTGACAAAATAATGTTTTGTCATATTATCATAATTACTTTTTTGGTTTCTTCCCATTTTGATAGACTATTTCTTCTAATTGTTCTTAAATTTATGTTTTATCATGTATTTTAAATTTCTCTTTTCCCTGTTAAGAGTCTGAGTATAATGTTTATATTTCATAATAATCTAATTTGATCTTTAATGCTATTAGATGTGAAGACTTTTATGAGTTCCTTGGTTATGGAGAGTCTTTGTATCATGGCTTCCTTAGATGCTGGTTGTAGTAGCTATATACTCAGTATATGGGTGGGTTCACTGTCTCCTATGAGATTAGAATGGCAGCAGTCTCTTGAAAGCTTATCTCATTCTTCTGTTGTATTTTTTATTCATTTTCCCAGCATTTTGTTTATAAATTTATTTTATTTCTTGAGTATCCTCAACCAAGGATACCACCCCAGGCCAGTAGAGGTGGTATCTCTGGATAGAAAACATTTGTAGCCAAAGCAGGTGGATAAATGTACTACCCAATGGTGGGCAGAGATCCCAGCTTTGCTGAAAGTAGTTGGGAGAGCTCACAGTTGGACTCAGTATCTTATCAGGGTGAAGAGTAGGAGCTACCCCAGCTCACCTGCCAGGCTGACAGGAAAGCTATTCACCACCCAGCCTCTCTTTTGTTCCAATGTTTTGGATATTGAGATCAGACAGGCACCAATTTTTGTCTGTAGGAATGCTGATGTTCTAAGCAGGGAGAAATCTGACTGCCTCTCATGTAAGTCTGAACCTGGGAAGTGCTCCTCCTGTGGGGATGCAGTCATGCTGAAATGTTCCAGGAAGGCTAGCTATACATGTACTAATGCTGAGCTCCTTTGAGTGAAGCCCTAGATATGTCTGCAATGATGGACAAGAGGAGAAAGAAGATCCCTTCTCTAAGACCTTTCATGAGCACCAAGGCTGCTTGACTGTTGAGAGTAGAGATTTAGACTTTCCCTACTGAACCCAGCACTGCAATTGTCTCTGCTGAAAGAAATTTTCCACCTATAAAAAGATGTGGGACCTATATGGATTATTTTGTCCCACAGAATGTTCCCTTGATGTGATGCTCTTCCCCTTAACCTGAGAATAGGAGTTCCTGAGAGACAGACTATAGAAACTAACTGTTACTGCTCTTCTGGGTCTAGCCACCCAGTAGTGTGGTTGCCCCACTCTGAGCTAGTGCTGGGGAATACCTGCAAGGGATTTAGTGATGGGACCTGTCTTCAAGTCTCTCGGCAGTGGGTACCAGCTCCCGCTCTCATGAGGGAGGCAGCGAAGTGACATAGACTCTGTGAGATTCCTTAGTTACAGATAGCCCTGATGTGCTGCACGTATCACCCTGATGTACTGCACAGAGCCCTGACTGCCTCTGCTGCACAGAAGCGTTCCCACAGAGAGTGGGGAGTAGATGGTGGCAGTAAGCCTTACCAACATCTCATGGAGTTGTCAAGGCAGATCTCAGACCCATGGTGCTCTGCTAAGAGCACTGGACTAAGTTCCAAGCAGCCTGTGTTCAGAACTCAGACTTGCCATGGCCATAAGCTTTACCTATGGAGACAGCAACTTTGGTTTTCAGGCTATGCCCCTCCACATCCACCTGCAAGGCCAAGTGGCAGGCTTCTGCAATTGTCTCCAGCACACTTCCTGCTTTCCCCCAGGGTTCTGGCGAAAGAAGTTCATCCCCACTCGAGATAATATTAATATCATGAAATTAAGTTAGAAGCTTTTCCAATATGTGACACCTGCCTGAACATCCCAAGTTCAGGTTGGCTGACTTCCCTGATATTCCCTGTGAGATAAAATAAGAAATGGCTTCCTATAGTCCATGCTGGACATTGGGAATGCCTTTGTGGCACTTGCCACTGCTGCTTCTACTTTATTTCTCACCTCCCCCTAAATCAGTTCTGGGTCTGGGTAGGGTTAAGGCCTTCACCATGGCCTGGATTTTCAGATTCCCTGGTGAGGAAGGGATTCTGGAGGCAGTTACTCCTCTTCTCACACTCTGGGCACTTACAGTTTTTCATCTGTCTCACAGCGTAAGCTGTAGCTCACCACTTCTTTCAAAGGGTCTGTGAATTCTTTTAGTTTTCCTATTAAGTTCCTGCATTGCTTCTTGGAAAAAAAGTGTGCAGTGTGAATCTCTACACACTATTCTGTCTTTCCATGGGAGAGACATGCTAACACTATCTCCAATTCCCAATCTTGGGGGAAAAGAAAGACAGATGAGGATGGTTTAACATAGACTACGGACTCATAGAGACCTATAATCATATTTAGTTTTTCTTATTCTGGGATAACTTTATTCAATATCTTATTATCCTTAATCTCAATTGTCCTTTTCATCAAAGAGTGTGGGAGAAAGGGAGATGCAACATTAGAGAGCCCTTTGAATATTAAACAACAGATAACAAAAATGTCTTGAATGGTGTTCAACACACGTTAGCATGTTAAAAACATTTTGCCTTTCATTTTCTTTCTTTTTTTTTTGAGACAGAGTTTCGCTGTTGTTACCCAGACTGGAGTGCAATGGCATGATCTCAGCTCACCGCAACCTCCGCCTCCTGGGTTCAAGCAATTCTCCTGCCTCAGCCTCCCGAGTAGCTGGGACTGCAGGCATGCACCACCATGCCCAGCTAATTTTTGTATTTTTTTTAGTAGAGACGGGGTTTCACCTTGTTGACCAGGATGGTCTCGATCTCTTGACCTCGTGATCCACCCGCCTCAGCCTCCCAAAATGCTGGGATTACAGGCGTAAGCCACCGTGCCCGGCCCTGCTCTTCACTTTCTAAACAACGGGAATACTTATTCTTACCCATTGGGATCAATGGATGAGAAAAGTAGACTATTCAAATGCTTTATAAATTCTCTCAAACACAATTCAAATAATCAGAATAATTATTTCTTGATATCAATTTTTACCTATTGAAAATTTTAATTCCATTGTTCTGCAGGTGTACTAACTATGTACACAATATATAATCACATTCACATGGGTAGGTCATATCAGAAGAAAACAAACAAAAGGAATTTTTTTCCCAGGGGTCATTAGTGTGGAATGGTGAAAAGTGTCTAAATATTAGGTGGAGCAAACTAATAAAATTGGCTCATGTTTTTATTCAACACAAGTCTTTGCTTTTACTCCGCAGCTTTGGTGCACTTCCCTTCGACCAGAGTTGGTCCAATCAGCCTTGGAAAGCTCTCTGAAAAAACTTCAACTGGACTATGTCGACCTCTATCTTATTCATTTCCCAGTGGCTCTCAAGGTAGGCAATTTGTGGGATCAAACTCCTTCTCTTCTGTTGTCAGCATGACCATCCTTCATGATGATGTTTGAATGAAGCTTCTTCTTAGAAGGGTGTAGGTATTATTACATGGGAGAAGAATCCTTATGTGTAGTGCCTAACCCCAGTTTTATTGAATAAATAGTGAAAACTTCTTTCTCTAATGTATGATGACAACAGAAGACAATACATCAACCTCAAAGCCTCTCCCTCAAAAACTCGAGAAAATAAAAATAGCCACCTTTAAGGTCCTGTCTTAATTAAGGTTCCTAAATCCATCTGCAGAAATTCATGCAGCTGTGGTGCCCCCCCCAAAAAAAACTGCTACACAGGTAATGCACAGTGAGTTCCAACCATCTCTCCCCATTTTAAGCCGAAATAGATTTGGTGGAACTCACTCTGGGTACGTCTTAAAAAGGAAACCATCATGGGTCCTGCTAATCCTTGCCTTTTTCACTGAGGTTTCTTTCACAATGGAGTTTGTAGCTTTGCTTAGACATGAATTTCTGTGTTGTGCATAATTTTAATTCAAATGTATATATTAAAAAAACTCAGGCTAGTTTATTTAAAAGTTAATTGCATGATGCAAATGGGTAGTCACTGCCATGTATACATTTAAAGATTTGACGTAGCCCCGAAAAATGTGACCTTTTCTCTGTAATCATCTACGCATTCCAAGAGGTTTTCTGGATTTTTGCCCCAACCTCATCATTGGTGGCAATGATAGCTTTGAGGCAGCTCAAAGTTCGTGGTCATTAACATAAGAGAGCCTCCCTCGGTCTTACAACTTTCAAATTAATATTGAAAATAACTTCATTTGACCATGTTTAGTTTATGATCCTGCCCATGGACTATCAAGTCTTCAGGGGGATAAGAGCTCTTATTGTGTCACCTGGATCAAGAGTATAGTCCCTTATTGCTGGATAGGAAGGGCTTTTTCAATCCAAGAGAGGCATTTCCCCAGAGAAAATTATGGGAACAGACAAAAGTAACAAAAGTGGACTGTGAAACCCCATTAGATCCTGTAAAATGGTTATGTATTAATACATGTAATAGAAGCAGGAGATTAAGGGAAGCCTTTCTCCTAAAGACATTCCTTAAAATTCCACATGTGACACATTTTGCCCACATCATTTCCTAGAACATTGCAGCACCTATCTCATGGTGGAGTATTATCCTAAAATGTACCTGGGAGCATGCCTATGGCTGGAGGAGTTAAACTGTGACATAATTTAAATGACTATTTCTACTTCAGCCAGGTGAGGACCTACTACCAAAAGATGAAAATGGAAAAGCAATATTCGACACAGTGGATCTCTGTGCCACATGGGAGGTGAGTGCTTGGAGCACGGAGCACAGAAGAGGAAGACGAGAAGGGTAAACCTGTTTCCCAGCTTCCGTGTGTGAGAATGGAATATGCACCACTGGATCTAGAAACTAAGGAGCTTGACAAAGGAGGTTTTGCTGAGTGGTAGGGAAGAACACATGACTGAAAAAGAATAGAGAGAAATGAAGGAGATAAACTGGGGACAAGGAAGACAGGTATTCCCCAGCCTCC
>CM052669.1:4243776-4272573 GCA_028533165.1 Leontopithecus rosalia
GGAAGACGAGAAGGGTAAACCTGTTTCCCAGCTTCCGTGTGTGAGAATGGAATATGCACCACTGGATCTAGAAACTAAGGAGCTTGACAAAGGAGGTTTTGCTGAGTGGTAGGGAAGAACACATGACTGAAAAAGAATAGAGAGAAATGAAGGAGATAAACTGGGGACAAGGAAGACAGGTATTCCCCAGCCTCCCTGTGCGTTTATCTCTCCAGTTTCCTAAAGAGGACACAGAAATTCTTCCTCTTGCTGTCACTATCCTTTTCTGTTATCTGTTGTAATTTTTCTCTTGAGAATCGCTGCGATTTTCATTGTCATCTCTTAGCAGTTGTTAACAGTTCTGTCTTGCATTTATCATAATGTGCAGCCATGTGCACAAATAATTCCTCACAACTGCTTTCTCCCCAGGCCATGGAGAAGTGTAAGGAGGCAGGATTGGCCAAGTCCATCGGGGTGTCCAACTTCAACCGCAGGCAGCTGGAGATGATCCTCAACAAGCCAGGGCTCAAGTACAAGCCCGTCTGCAACCAGGTGAGCGCCCTCAGCCTCCTCTCCTTTCTCACCCCAATGCCCATCTTCCTGTCCTGCCGCCTGGCTTTCTATTTGTGCTATTCTACTTACTTTTGTGAAATAGAAGATTCTAGAAAGAAAAGCCTTTGTACAAAAGAACATGGAAGACCCTTAATTGTACCTCTCCTTGGAGAACGCTTAGTGAAAAAAGGTACAGAGACCTTTATGCTGAATTGTATGTAATATTTTTGCTGGAGGTAAATTTCATCAAGAAGGACTGAAATGGTTAATCAGAAGTCAGGAGAAGGTGGACTTGTCTCTAAGCTACGGGAGACCACCGGAGAGCGGATGGGTCAAGATGATTTGGAGCAAACTGTGTATAATTATAAAGGCCATGAAAACATGGGATAAGCAGTAAATCAGGAGAGTGAGAATAAATGAAGAAACGTACTATGGATTTAAATGGGGTTTAGATGTCTGAATGTTTTTGATGATATCTCTGTTTTCACAGTCGTGAGCAAGTACTAAAAATTAACTGGAAACAATGAAAGTCATCCAGAGTAAAGACAGGAAGTCACCTGTTTATGAGGGCTCCTTGGAGAGATAAGCTGAAAGGACATGGGGTGCTACCCCCACCCATGCCTTGTGTAGAAAAGCCTGCCGCTCTTGTCTCTTTTAGACCCAGACTCCAATAGGAGAGTCTTATAGGTGGACCACTTAGGAAGAGAAGTTCTAAAGCACAAAAAAAAGAAAGCATTTCAATTTGGGCTTATTTGCAGCTGGAAATGGGGGAGTGGACTAACTGACTAAAGTCCTGTCCTGTCCAGCCTGCCCTCATGTCAGTCCCCCACATTGCTACTTCATGTTTGGACTGTGCTGAAGGAACAACCGACTTATACGGGCTGCAATTCAATCCGTTTGTAAACACCGTACCTACCAAAGGACTTAACACTGAGAAAATGAAGATGACCTTGGAAAATTCTAAGACAGTCACTTTCCACTCCTGGGATATAGGTGGTCAAGAGAAATGAGGGACGCTGTAGAAGTCATATACCAGACGCACAGATGGCTTTGTGCTTACTGTGGACTCTGTTGATGTTGTGAGAATGGAAGAAATCAAAACTGAACTTTACAAAATAACAACCATATAAGAAAATAAAAATATCCCTGTACGTATGGGTGCTAAGAAACTAGACTTGAGGAACTTGTCTCTCTCAGAAATAGGGGAATTGTTAGCAATGGTTGAACTGAGCTCACCAACTCCTTGACATTTGCAGCCTATCTGTGCAATCACAGGACATGAACTAAAGGAAGGAATTGAGAGACTCCATGATGTGATAATTAAAAGAAAAAAATGCTGCAGTCATAGAAAAAGAAAAGATGAATACGATAACTTTTCTGTATATGTGAAATGGATTTTCTCTGGTCTTGACAAATGCAGGACTGTCTACAGCTTAGTTTTTCTGCGTGGCCCCCCTGGCTGTTGTCAAAGCTATATTTCATTGAATAATCAGATGCCCAACTCCGTGGCTGGCGGAAGATGAGTAAATGCAGTGATGCTTGAAGTGGTCTCCTCTCTTTAGCCCACAGATATTTTGGTACTGTCATTTTAGGAAGTCAAACAACTATAGTAAATTAACCAGAACGTAATTGTGGAAATTTGATGCCAAGTTAGTGAAATAAAACTTTAAAGAGTGAAAAAAAGAAAGTCACCTGTTTATGGAGACAAATAGTTATGGTGGATGAAATCAGCACTGAGGGAAGTTTAGCAGAACATTGAGCTCACCCTGTGACGGCCACGTCGTATTCTGATCCAGCTCTTCGCCTTCGGTCATCAATTCAACTGCTTAGACGCATCTATTCTGTGTATGGTTCTGTTGAAACATGTAGTATTTAAAATGTATGTATTTGGCAATACAATAATATAAAACAATTTTCAATTTATAAGTTAAGGATTTAATGTGGCTTTAATATTAGTTTTACTCTTTTTCAATATAACAATTTTCAAATTTTAGAGAAATTTGAAGGGATAATTCAGGACATTCACCTGTTACCATCTGTATCCAAAATTATTGACTTTGCCAACCTGGCAAATGTATGGGCATGTGCATATGTGAGTATATCTGCGTCAGAAGATGCAGTATTTCTTGAATCTCTTCAAAGTATATTGCAATGGTCACAATTTAACTCTATAGACCTCTCGAAGTGTGGCACAGAAATGAAGATATTCTCCCAGGAACAGTACAATTATTATATCTCAGGAAATAACAATAATGCCCTCATCTCATTGACTATCCCATGTGTATTCAGATTTCCCATTGTTTTATTGAAGGGTCTCTTATACCTCTTATATTTTAAACAGAAAATGAAAAAATTTAAAGATACCATCAATATAAAAAGATATTAAGTACCTGAAATTAAACCTAATGAAAGATATGACCTCTACAAAGAAAATTCTAAAACAATGGGAAATGTTAAATAAGAGTAAATAAATAAAAGATATATCATACACGCACACAAATCCAATTGTGACTTTCAGCTTGTTGTACTTTGATCAGTTACGTTGTTGTTCCAAGCTTTTAAAAGGTAAGTTTCTGTAGATTAGAAGTTATACCTGAATGCTTTATATCATCACAGTTAAACATTTTTGGTGAGGAACTGTCTCTACCTTGCTGTATCCCTGAAGTTATACCAGAGCATTCCCAACAGCATGAAATGACAGATTGCCCCACAATTAGTGATGCTAATTTTGATGATTTGATTAAGCAAATGGTAGCCAGATCTACCCCCTTTGCAATTACTAGTAATCTGCTGGGTGATAATATCAAGAGGGTAAATTATATTCCACTACAAATTTCCACATAATAATTGAGCATACATCAATGATGGTTCAAATTTTTGTATTGTATTATTATTATTATTGGATGTGTTCTTTCCATGTGGCTTTAAAGTAACAACTTTCTTTTTTTTTTGAGGGGAAAAGAGAGGAAGAAATAAGGAGGGTAGAAGAGATATTCTATAACAGTATGAGTTTGACAATATGTTTCTTTGTTTTTAATTGCATTTTAGGTTTTGGGGTACATGTGCAGAACATGCAAGATAGTTGTATAGGTACACACGTGGCAGTGTGTTTTGCTGCCTTCCTCCCCTTCTCCCACATTTGGCATTTATCCCCAGGCTATCCCTCCCCCACCCCCTCCAAAGTAATTACTTTCAACTTTAACTACAGGTTTTACTATTCTGACTTTACATTTTATTATGAAAAAAAAATTTTCTCACCAAGAAGGGAAACAATTACTCAATTACTCCAAACATGCTAAAAGCTTAACTCTTTTCCTTTAATTATTCATGTCCCAGAAAATAAATTACTGTAATAATCACTGTATTAGTCCATTTTCATGCTGCTGATAAAGACATATCCAAGACTGGGATGAAAAATAGGTTTAATGGACTTATAGTTCCATATAGCTGGGGAGGTCTCACAATCGTGATAGACAGCAAGGAGGAGCAAGTCATGTCTTACATAGATGGTATCAGGCAAAGAAGGAGAACCTGTGCAGGAAAACTCCTCTTTATAAAACCAATGTATCTCATGGGACATATTCACTATCTCAAGAATAGCATGAGAAAGATCCTCCCCATGACCTAATTATCTCCCACTAGGTCCTTCCCACAACACTTGGGAATTATGGGAGCTACAAGACAAGATTTGGGTGAGGACACACAGCCAAACCATACCATGCAATCCCTGGCCTCTCCCAAATCTCATGTCCTCACAATTGAAAACCAATCATGCATTCCCAACAGTCCTCCAAAGTCTTAACTCCTTTCAGCATTAGCTCAAAAATCCACAGTCCAAAGTCTCATCTGAGACAAGGGAAGTCCCTTCCACCTATGAGCCTCTAAACTCAAAAGCAAGTTAGCTACTTCCTAGAGACAACAGGAGTATAGGCATTGGGTAAATACAGCTGTGACAAGTGGGAGAAACTGGGTGAAACAAAGGGGCCACAGGCCCCATGCAAGTCCAAAATGCAGCAGGGAAGTCAAATTTTAAAGCTTCAGAATCATCTCTTTTGACTCCATGTTTCACATCCAAGAGTCAATGTGACTCCACTCACACCCATGCTGCTATGAGAAGTGGGTTCCTATGTCCTTGGGCAGCTCCACCCTGTGACTTTGAAGGGAACAGCCTCCCTCCTGGCTGCTTTCATGGGCTGGCATTGAATGTCTACAGCTTTTCCAGGTGCACAGTGCAAGCTGTCATTCTGGGGTCTGGAGGATGGTGGCCCTCTTCTCACACCTCCACTAGGTGGTGTCGAAGTAAGGATTCTATGTGGGGACTCTGACCCCAGAATTCCTTTCTACATTGTCCTAGCAGAAGTTCACCATGAGAGCCTGGGCCTGGCAATAAACTTCTGCCTGGACATCTAGGTGTTTCTACACATCCTCTGAAATCTAGGCAGAGGTTCCCAAACCTCAATTCTTAACTTCTGTGTAACTGCAAGCTCAACACCACATTGAAGCTGCCAAGGCTTGGAACTTGCACCCTCTGAACCCTCTGAAGCCATGGCCTGAGCTGTACCTTGGCCCCTTTTAGTCACGGCAGGAGTGATTGGGATGCAGAGCACCAAGACCCTAAACTGCACACAGAATTGAGACCCTGGGCCCAGCCCATAAAACTATTTTTCCCTCCTAGGCCTCCACCTCTGGGCCTGTGATGAGGGGGCTACCACAAACGTATCTGACATGCCATGAAGACATTTTCCTCATTTTCTTGGTCATTAACATTTGGCTTTTTGTTGCTTATGCAAATTTCTGCAGTCAGCTTGAATTTCTTCTCAGAAAATGGGTTTTTAATTTTTACTGCATCATCAGATTGCAAATTTTCTGAACTTTTATGCTGTTTCCCTTTTAAAACTGGATGCTTTTAACAGCACCCAAGTCACCTCTTGAATGCTTTGCTGTGTCGAAATTTCTTTAACCAGACACCCTAAATCATCTCTCTCAAGTCCAAAGTTCCACAAATCTCTAGGGCAGGGACAAAATGCCACCAATCTCTTTGCTAAAACATAAAAACTTTGCTCCAGTTCACAACAGGTTCCTCATCTCCATCTGAGACCACCTCAGCCCGAACTTTATTATTCATATTACTATCAGCATTTTTGTCAAAGACATTCAACAAGTCTCTAGGAAGTTCCAAACCTTCCCATATGTTTCTGTCTTCTTCTGCACCCTTCAAACTGTTCCAACCTCTGCCTGTTACCCATTTCCAAAATCACTTCCACATTTTTGGTATCTTTTCAGCAACGTGCCCCTCTACTGGTACCAAGTTCCATATTGGTCCATTTTCACATGCTGATAAAAACATATGCAAGACTAGGGGGAAAAAGAGGTTTAAAGGACTTACAACTTCACATGGCTGGAGAGGCCTCACAATCATGGCAGAAGGCAAGGAGGAGCAAGTCACATCTTACATGGATGGCAGCAGGCAGAGAGAGTTCATGCAGGGAAACCCATTTTTAAAACCATCAGATCTCAAGACACTCATTCACTATCATGAAATCAACACAGGAAAGACCCGCCCCCATGATTCAATTATCTTCCACTGGGCCCCTCCCACAACATGTGGTCACTATGAGAGTAATAAAATGAGATTTGGATAGGGACACAGAGCCAAACCATATCAATCACCATTGGTGGAGGCAAATATTTTTGATGACTCTTTTAACCACTCAACACTATGAAGATATGGATTGTTTTGCTATAACTTGTGATTGATTTTACTCATTATCCGTTTCTGATGTTCAAATCTATACAAACATTACTACTGAGATTCCTATAAAACTACTACTTTTGTCTTTTAATCCTGCCCTCAGGAATCTTTGAAGAAATTCTTACTTTCTGGCACACTTTGATGTTCAAAGCTCAGAATCTTACCCTATCCCAAGTCCAGAATCTGCCATGTGCACTTCAAGTGGTAGGAGGTTTTTAGAACCTGGCTGTGATTTATAGAGTTGTTAGTGCTCAGAAATAACATTTCTATGTATACTTTTAGGAAGCATCAGCATAAAATTTATTTTTATAAGAAAGATCATTACTTGACAGTAATATTCTCGGTTCAAATTTAATGTTACATATTATTTATCCAGCTTATTTTAATCTTTTCATATTAACATAACTGTTTTGAATTATGTGATGCTTTTCTGTCTTGATCATCTGCAGGTGGAATGTCATCCTTACCTCAACCAGAGCAAACTGCTGGATTTCTGCAAGTCAAAAGACATTGTTCTGGTTGCCTATAGCGCTCTGGGAACCCAACGACTTGAACTATGGTAATAAAAGCAACAGGAAGTTTACCTGAAATGCCGTTTTGATGAAAAATTTTAATTATAGCATAACCAGTGTCCTGGAATTCACTCTTAGTGAGTCAGGGTAAGGGAAGAATTTGCATCTCTTACAAGATCCCAGGTAAGGCTGCTACTGTTGGTCAGGGGCCTCACTTGAGAAACTCTGGTGCGTAATGAATGCCTGAGTCTGTTTAAGGAGCCTCCTACCAAACTGAATCCAGTCTCAAGACTTCAGCATTTCTGGCTTTCCTTCCAGGGTGGACCTAAACTCCCCAGTTCTTTTGGAGGATCCAGTTCTTTGTGCCTTAGCAAAGAAGCACAAGCGATCCCCGGCCCTGATTGCCCTGCGCTACCAGCTGCAGCGTGGGGTTGTGGTCCTGGCCAAGAGCTACAATGAGCAGCGGATCAGAGAGAACATGCAGGTGAGGAGCTGGGTGGGCATCAGGGCTCCTGCACGGCGTCCTTCACACGTGTTTCTTATAAGGCTCTCAGGACACGCTTGGACTTAGTTCATTTCCCAGGCATTTCCTATGCACAAATGCTTTGTGTACATCCTAAGGGTTTGCTTCTCTACCACAGGAGAGGCAGCATGGGTGAAGAGAATCAGTATGGGACCAAAACCAGAAATTTTGGTTTCAGCATAAAGTTGGCAACTTATTCTCTATCCCTCTGCTAGAGACATCACCTTTTCTTCATTTTCTGAAATGAGGAGTTGGGTTAGGTGTTCTCTAGTCTTCAAATCTTTGTAATTTTTTTCATGTCCTTGTTTTCTCAGTATAAATTTCATATATTTATTCTCTTGGAATTTTTTTTCGAGTGCCTGTTGAAGTCTTTAGGTATTTTTATTAGGATGCTTGTCTTTTCCTATGTGTAGAAGATCATAATTAAGTAAGTAAAATTATAAAAGAAAACCCCTTGTCATAGAGGTTCAATGCAAAACCATGTATTTAACTGACAATTTTAGCCTAAGCTCCACCTGAACTAAGTCTAGTCCTTCTGTTTCTGGCTGGGCTCTCTCATATGTGTGCAAGGCAATGAGGCCACTCTGCAGAATTAATCCAAAATTCATATTCTGGATATTAATTCTTTAGAGACTCAGATGTATTGTTGAGATAGCCTCTCCCAAAATATACCCATGTTTTGATTCTCTTTATGTTTGATTTAATAAACAAAAGTTTCTACTCTTAATTCTTGGTCAAATTCTTCATGACATTTTCTTCTAGTTGATAATACTGTATCTTTTCCTATATTGGAAACATGACAATATGTTGCTATGTTATTACATAGTAAAATATTATATATATATTACATAGTAATACATAGTAAAGCAATATACAATATTCTATTAATATCTTACAAAAGCATTAATGTGCTTTTATAAATTGGGATAACTTAAATTGATTTTTAATATGTGAAATAAGGATACAAATGTGCATATACATAATTTTCACTTGATATTAAAATGCCCTAAGAATTATTGAAAACTCCATATCTGTTCACATATCTTGATTTTGTATCCCATCATAAAGTATCCATAAGTACTTCTCTGACATTTCTCCTCTTTTTAATTGAGTTATTAACTTTCCTGTACTACTTAAATTATGTTGAATAGAAAGTCTTATTATCAGAATAGTATAAGTATTTCTCTGGCTTATTCTCTTATATAAATAATAATGTCTTGGCTAGTTCTTAAGGAGTGTTCTGTTATATAACATTCAGTATTATCAACTTCAACAAAAGAGCTAATCTTCTGTTCTCTGGCTGAAATGGCTATGAAATTGCAGAATAATTTGCTGAGAAGTGATTATTTGACTATTGAAATTTCCAGTTTATGACCATATGAATATTATTTACATATTTTAATAACACTTCAATTAGTTACATAGTATTCTTTATTAAGGCATTTATGTTTACCTAGATTCATAGAAAACATAATTTTATAGTCTTTGAATAACTTTTTCCTTTTTGATAATTTTCTAATCTATGCAAATATTCTAAGAATAATACAATGAATGCTTCTTACCTAGATTCATCAATTGTTAAATTGATGACATCTTTATATTCTCTTTTCCTCTTTCATCCTCTGTATCATTAGAGTATTCCAATAAATTTATTTAGTAATTTAGTATTATATGTTAGCAATTAGTGACATCTTTTTGATATTTAAATTCTCTCCAATTTGAATACTGAGATCCTTTTCAAACAACTACGTGTGTTCTTTGAGCATAACATTATTAGTATTTGGACAATTACTGTCTTGGATTTTGTTGGAAACAGTTTTTTTTTCACATTATAACGGTCCATTGAAGATGGAAATACAGATGCATGTTGGATTTCAGCATTTCTATATCTGATGTGAAACTGCACAACTCTGCAGACAAAGAGAGGATCTCAACAGAAACTAGAGATAGAACAAAGTTAACCTATGTGTACGTGATTAGTTCATGTACTTAGAAGATTCAGAAGAATCTCGGGGGAAATTTTGAAACTTATAGTTTAGACAGTTTGATGGTGATACAATTTGGATATTTATCATCTTCTAATCTCATGTTAAAATGTGATCCCCAATGATGGGAGTGGGGTCTAATGGAAAGTATTTGTGTCACAGGGGCAAATACAGAAACAGAAATCTAGCAATATCCATCTGTATTAGTCTATTTGTGCAGCTGTAAAGGAATACTTGATGCTGGGCAATTTATACATAAAAGAGGTATCTTTGGCTCACAATTTGCAGGTTGTACAAAAATCTTAGCACCTGCATCTCATCCTGGAGAGGTTTCAGGAAGCTTTAAGTTCCAACATTAGGTCATTCCTTTGCTCCCATACTGATCATAGGCTCTTAGAAGCAGCCACACTACCTGTAGAATGTTTCCCTGCCTAGAAATTTCTTCCACCAGTTACCCTAAGTCATCACTCTTAAGAAGACTTTCACAAACCCCTAGAGTGGACGCAATGCAGCCAAGTCCTTTCCTAAAGTATAACAAGGGTGAACTTGGCTCCAGTTTCTAATACATTTCTCATTTTGATCTTAGATCTCACTGCTCTAGACTTCGTTGTCCACATTTTTATCAGCATTTTGTCACAGTCATTTAGCCACTGCCTAGCAAGTTCCAAACAATCCTTTATCTTCTCGTTTTCTTCTGAACCCTCCTGACACTTCCAAACTGTGCTCATCACCCAGTTCAAAAGCCACCACCACATTTCCAGCCATTTTTAGCAAGGTCCCACTCCTGGTACCAGTTTTCTGTATTAGTCCATTGTGTGCTGCTATAAATACCTGAGGCTGGATAAAATATACTGAAAGGTGGTTTATTTGGCTTACCATCTTGCAGACTATACAAAAAACATGGCACCAGCATTTGGTTTTGGTGAGGCCTCAGGAAGCATTCACTTATGGTAGAAGGTGACAGAGGAGCAAGCATATCAAGTAGCAAGAGATGGAGTAAGAGGGAAAAAAAGATAAAATGTCAACCATTTTAAAGCCAAATTTCATGTGAACTAATGTAGCAAATACTCATTACCATGGAGAGGGCACCCAGCCATTCATGAGGGATGCCCCCATGGCACAAGCACCTCCCACCAGAACCCACTTCCATCACTGGGGATCACATTTCAACCTGAGATTAGGAGGGCACAAATATCCAAATTGTATCACCATCAAACTGTCTAAATTATAAGTTTCAAAATTTTCCTCGAGATTCTTCTGAATCTTCTAAGTACATGAACCAATCGTGTGCCTACAAGGTCAACTTTGTTCCATCTCTAGTTTCTGTTGAGATCTTCACTTTGCAGTGTTGTGCAGTTTCAACATACACTATTTAGGAATGGACTCACTCTATATTTTACCTGATATTCTTTAATCACTTGAGAATTTAGAGATGTCTTTCATAACTTTTGGAAACATCAAATATTTTAAGTATTGCCTCTACACTCTACTCTGATATATTTGGCTATTGCAAGTTAACAACCATGCAATCTAACAACAATAAAATTTTCTTCTTTGGTAGGTTTTTGAATTCCAGTTGACTTCAGAGGATATGAAAGTTCTAGATGGCCTAAACAGAAATTTTCGATATATTGTCTTGGATTTGTAAGTAACTTTGGAAAATGGGTTGCCCAGTTTATTTTTAGAGGAGGAATGTCAGTTGAATGTTTAAAGTGACCTTAGTACCAGGGAGACAGGGGCCAGTGTGAGAGGTGAGACGGGAATTTTCTGGAACTCTCCTTCTGGATTCACTCCAGAGCTCTGTTCTCTGACGGGGAGAACAAACAGGGTCAGCGTGGGTTAACCTGCCCCTGCTCCCCTGACTTCATTAAACTTTTCAGAGTAGTAGATATTATTGCTGTGTCTGTACCTTTCACATAGGCCTGGCATTTCTGCTATGGCCTAGTGGACAAACTGTGGATATTGCTCATATGGCCTGATTAGATGGTTTTCCAAATCTGTACTTAAAGCTTATCCTTCCAAACTCGCTCAGTTCCTTATCAGATAAAAATTTCCAACAACATTGGTGTCCGTGCCAGAAATTCTCATCTCTTCCATATGGGATTGCTCACTAGATCATATCAATTCAATATCTTCAATACTTTCAAATTTCTTTCTTCCTTCTCTTTAGACATTTGGTCATGACCCAAACACCGTTTTACGTCCAGAAAATTTGCCCTTAGTGGGCAACAGAACTCTTGGCTTTGATTGTTTGCAATCTGGAAATCTTAATGCAGACGAAAATGAAGTTTTAGAGGAGAGACATTAAAAATCAAAGGAAGAGCCAGGCTCTGTGGCTCACGCTTGGGATCCCAACACTTTGGGAGGCCAAGGCCGGTGGATCACTTGAGATCAGAGGTTTCAGACCAGCCTGGCCAAAATGGCGAAACCCTGTCTCTACTAAAAATACAAAAACCACCTGGGAGTGGTACTGCACACCTGTAATTCCAGCTACTCAGGAGGCTGAGGGAGGAGACTCACTTGAACCCAGGAGGTGGAAGTTGCAGTGAGCTGATTGTGCCATGGCACTTCCACCTGGGCAACAGAGCAAGACTCTGTTTCAAAATAAAAACAAAAAAAACATCAAGAGAAGAGTTGGAAAGCCCCATCTTTGGAGATAATACGCAGCTGACAAAAGATCTTACTCTTTCTACATGCTCCAAGCTTCTAGGATTCACAGAAAGGCACTCATGTGATGAGGGAAAAATAACTTATGTCACTGCTTGCAGTGGAGATATTAACAGGTAATAGACACGATGAGATAATGTATTAAAAAGGGTAAGCACAGCAGCACATCATAAGAGCTCAAACATTTTTAGATATCATTGTTTATATTTTCATTAGAGGAAAAGAGTAAAACAGGAAATCATAAAAAGGAAAGGAAGAGTGGCAAACCTCAGCGATTCTCACCATCAATCGATTATTTAATACTGATGAATCACTTATTCATCCCTCTATTTTGTGTGATTTCCACCTAAAAACTGCCCTGAGCATATTGTAGTTTTGGATATGGAACCCCATGTCACATACCACAATTTACATGCCCGAATCAAAGAAAATGTTTTCCATATGGTAAGCAGCTAGTCGGTAATGAATATATTTTTTAAAGGATGTATGATTGCTACCAATAACATTTAACACTCAAAACTTTATTGGTGATGAAATATAGCTGGCTTATTTCTATTCAAAGTAATGCAGGATAAGTTCCTGCTTTCATTGAGAATTTGAAACAGAAAAAGTCAGAATATCTCTTTACTCTGTTGACAGATATGCAGGACTGTGTTTGAACAATTGACCCGGTGTGGTTTATGTGATAAATTCCAGGCAAGAGAATATAAGTTAAATAATTTCTTATTTTGAAAAAAAATCCCCATATTACAAGTCATGTTCCTAAAAGACAGAGATTCTACAACTAGTCAGAAAATAAACTTAACATTCACACTAACAGCAGCTTCATAGAAATCACTTCCTACCACCTTTTTAATAGAGTCATTTTATTCACATTATGTGCTGTTATCTCTCTTTTCAGTTTTGCAGGCCACCCTGATTATCCGTTTTCAGATGAATATTAACATGGAGGGCGTTGCACGATGTCTACAGAGGCCCTGCCTGAGGATGGTGATACAGAGGACGTCTCTGTGCTGATGACTGGAAACACCACCTCTGGTTAAATCCCTCCTGCTTGGAAACTAAACTTTAGTTAGCCAGATATGTCCATAGGCCAGAAAGCCAAGACAATCAGTTTGTATCATCTTAAAATAATTGAATGTTTTTCCTTAAAGATTCTTTTCCTATTCTCTTTCTCTGTTGCTTGTATGTTTCTTTTCCTTCTAGTTCATTAGGGCCAAAAACTATGATTTGCCTGTAAGTTTAGGGCAGGGAATGGATGATGATAATTATTTAAAGACATTTTTGAGGTAACAGTGGGTGGAATGTTCAGCCTCTAGAGGAGGAGCAATTGAGAGGTATTCATCAATTAGTCTGTCTTCAGCTCTTTTAGAAAGAAGAAAGCACAGAACATAGAGCCTAAAAGGTGAGCCATGCAGACAGGATGACCAACAATCCATGGCCTCCCTCTAGCATCACAAGAATTGGAGCTCCAGCAACCTGGGGATGAAGCTTTCCTGCAGGGTGATGGTTAGGGAGGTGGGAGGACACCCATCCAGGAGAAATAATTAGAAGTCAGATATGGGGAAGGTTAGAAGGGAGTTAAGCACATCTCTGCTTGGGAAATACAGGCGCATGCTCTTTTGTCAATTACATCTTATGCATAAAAGGAAACTTCCCACATTGTTTTAAGGCTGAGATCCAGGCCTTGACCTCCTAAGTGTGCCCAGTATCAGCAGTGACCTTGCTGGGCTGTGGCGGAGGCAGGACATCAAAGACACCATTGACTGGTCACGTTCTCCTGATTATCAGCTCCATATAGAGAAAATATTATTAGGTTCTAAAAATATACTATTAATTTGTTCTACTCAGTCTTTTGAAATATTTCATACATTTAAAAAGGTACACTTACTAATATAAAATATCCCAAAGCCATAACATGTCATTGTCAAATGAATTTCAAAATTGCAAATACTACATCTAATAAACTATCAAAAATTTCAAAACTCTTTGGAAAACAGTGTAAATACAATAGCATGGTGCTTTCAAACTTCGGTAACTTCAGGAATAATTCTTACAAAGACATGTAATTGTTCGTATAGTTTGTAGGGGTAAACATTTAATCAGCTAGTCGACAACATACAATCTCATTCCAGACAACTTTTTTGAAAAGTTGGGACAATGTCATGGGATACTGGCCAAAGCCTTTTGAGACTGACAGGTGTTTATAACGTTTATGTGCAAGTTTTCCAATGCTTCCACCCCCACTGATTGAACCCCATCAAAGGGGCTTCCTTAACCCACAACTTTCAGCTGAGAAATATCCTGCCAAGTTTCCTAGTCCACGATATTTCCTGAAATGATTTCGTTCCTGAAATTGGAGCAGGCCGTAAACTTTGGAGGGCCCTTGGGTGATCTTTGCACTGTTTTCTGTCTTCACTCATTTCCTTGATATCAAATATTCTCACGGTTTTGAATACAACCCCTAAGCCAAGAAACTACAAATCAATATCTGCAACTCGGGTTTTTCCCCAAAACTCCAGAGTGAAACATCACATTGTCTGCAACTCTCCATCAGCACCTAACAGATATTCACACTTAGCATGCCTCAAACAAAGCTCACTGTTCCTAGGCTAAGTAATAATTTCACATCTTGTAAAACTGATCGACACAATCAAAAATTAATGTATTTTTTCAACTTATGAGTCAAGTACGTAATGCCAAAGAATTTCACATTTTCTTAGCATGCATAAAGTTTTTTCCAAGATGTGAAATAATAATTAGAACAGTCACTTATAAATAGCAAATCTGCCACAGGCTGATTCCACTCATTTACCCTTCTTTTTTACAAAAACCATATTTTTTAAATCTTACTCAGAAATTTTTAAAGCTTAAATCGGGAACACATGGGATGTAACAAAATTCTATAACCTCCAATTCCTCATTTCACTATATTCTTTCTATAAGAAATGCTAAAAGGAGGCTGGGAGCAGTGGCTCATGCCTGTGATCCCAGCACTTTCGGGAGGCTGAGGTGGGCAGATCACTTGAGTCAGGAGTTTGAGACCAGCCTGGCCAACATGGTCTCCAGGAATGGAGATAATTTTAGGTACAGGGAGCTGCATGGCAGATTCCATTCTGTCAGGGGTGGGGATAGGGGGCACCGTGGGGCTTAAAGCAGGGTGATCATGTCTTAATCTGGGTGCTTCCTCTTTTCCTGTAGTTCACACACGTAGAGCATCCAAGGCTGGGAGAGGAGAAAGCTCAGGGTGCTGAAGGCAGCGAGCTTTTTGGAAATTACAGGGGAGCTGTGCTCTCGGAAGTTGGTGTGTCTTCACCTTCTGGCTTATCCCCCTTCAGCAAGCACAGGTCCCTTGGCATGGATCCTGAGGAACACCTTGGTGAAGAATGTGGACTCCCAGCTCAGACCAACCTCTGCAACCTTAGCAAACCTGGATATTCAATCTGCTGCACTCTTCTAATTGTGTGTTACAATCTACGAACAGCAGAGTCATTGACACTCACACACCTGATATTTTTCTTTGGTGTAATCCATGCCCCAGAGACACAGGAAACCCTCCCTTGGTCTTCTAAGCCAAGTTTGGGAAGGTGTTTATCCCTGGGACCGGGGTTTCCAAATTCAGCAATAACCGATGATACAGTTTGGATATTTGTCCACTCCAAATCCCATGCTGAAACGTAGTCCCCAGTGCTGCAGGCAGGGCCTGGGGGGAGGTGATTGGATCATGGAGTGAGTCCCTCATGAATGGCTCAGCGCCATCCCCTTGTGATGAGTTAGTTCTCGCTGTGAGTTCCTGGGAGATCCGGTTGTGTAAAGCGTGTGGCACCTGCCCCCTCGCTCTCTTGCTCCCATTCATGTGGTGTGAGACACGGGCTCCCCCTTACTTCTGCTATCACTGTGAGCTCCCTGTGGCCCTCCCCAGAAGCAGATGCCTGCACCAGGCTTCATGTCCAGCCTGCAGACCAAGGGCCAGTTGAATCCCTTTCTTTATCAATCACCCAGTCTCGGGTATTCTTCCATCACGATGCAGTTGCCCCAGTACCATCACTCCCATGCCCTTGTTTCAAAAAAGGCTCTTGTTTTAGTCCCAGCCCAGGGACAGACGTGAAGATACAGACTCACAAAAGTGGATGTGGAACTATTGGACTTACTCGTACATGCCTGACTTAAAAAGAAATACTAGGAACACTGATTTCCATGTGAAAGATACTCCGCAAATATTTCTGGAACTGAACTACAGGTAGGCTACCTAGCCCCACCGATTAATCCTAACCTCTGGCAAAGTGGCTTCAACCTTGTGACTGCTTAAGAAGCCTTAATGAGATTTAAGAATTATGCCAGGAACAAATAAGTTTTCACGTGTTCTAGTTATCGACCTCAGTGAACACTGACACTTACATAACGCAGCGCTCCCACCCCATCAGCCTGAACCACAGGAGGCGGTATTTCACTGACACCCCATTGAGGACCTGGGGCCAGGGTCAAGCCTGACTGACTCTCAGCGCCCCTCCTCCTCCCTCCCCTGCTCTGCTGTAGCCTAGGGAAAATATACCCCATGACTGGGATTAAATGTATATACACAGCCAACACAACCTTTCATAAGGATTTATAAACAGTTTGGAGATCACAGAAAATGAGAACAGAGCACAGAAAAACTTTCCAAAAAAAAGACCCACTGTGGCCATCTCAGAGCTCAGTTTCATTCACTTCACAAATATTGATTGAGCACTGACTACACACTAGGAGCTTTCTAGATGTAGTGATTAGTGTTGGAGAAATCAGTCATTAAATATGAAAACACACCACAAAATGAGTGAATAATTGAGGTACTTCTCTGGTGACAATTGTTCTGAAGAAACTGAAACAGAAGGGTGAGACAGAGAGAGACAGCGGGGGCTGGGGAGCTACTTCAATTAGAGTGATGCAGGGACAAGGACACCACCAAGAAGGCGAGACTGAAGCCAAAAATCAATTATGAGATGGAGAGGGTGACATGAGGCTCCGGGAAACCTCTGCTCAGGTAGGTACAAGACTCCATGTGACTCCCACATTTTCCTAGAGAAGAACTTGACAAGGACGTGGCCATCTTGTTACAGGGGCAGGGGGTGAGTCTCAGGAGATCCCATGTGGGCCAGGACCTCTGCTTGGGTTGCAGGACCTGGGAGAGGTAGCCCAGAGCAGCGTGAAGGCCTCGGCTGGGGTGGGCAGGTCTAGGAGTGACGGGCAGTGAGCAGCCCCAGAACACTGCCTGTTGTGAGAATGACCTTGCTGCTGTGAGCTCCCTTTGACCCGTGCAGTGGATGGAATCTTCACATCTCCATCAAGGTCACATGTGAAGCCTTAACCCCCAAGGTGGTGACATTTGGAGGTCGTCCCGTGGAGGTGATTCAGTCATGAGGGTAGAGCCACAGGAAGGGGATTACAGCTGGTCTTGGTCCATTTGTCCATTTACTATTGCTATAAAGGAGAACCTGAAGCTGGGTAATTTATAGAGAATAGAAGCTTATTCAGCTCACAGTTCTCCTGACTGGAAGTTTCAGGATTGAGCTTCAGGTGAGGGCCTCAGGCTGCTTCCACACATGGAAAAAGGTAAAGGGGAGCTGGTGTGTGCAGAGATCACATGGGGATAGGGGAAGCGGGAAGGAGGGGAGGGGCCAGGCTGTT
This sequence comes from Leontopithecus rosalia, assembly GCA_028533165.1. NCBI lineage: Eukaryota > Metazoa > Chordata > Mammalia > Primates > Cebidae > Leontopithecus > Leontopithecus rosalia. Next base: position 4,261,411 of record CM052669.1, read on the forward strand.
TTTAACAACCGGCTCTCATGCGAACTCATAGAGGAAGACCTTACCGGCCCCCAGGGAGGGCATTCATCTCTTCATGAGGGGTCCACCCTATCACCCCAAACCTCCCATTAGACTGCACCTCCAACAACGGGGATCAAACTTCAACATGGGATTTGAGAGGGACAAATGTCCAAACCACACCAGTGCTTCTGATAAAAGAGCCCCCAGAGAGATGGCATGCCTGTTTCACCACATGAGGACAGTGAGAGGACAGCTGTCTATGAACCAGAACACAGATGCTGGCCAGGCCCTGAGTCTGCCAGCACCTTGACCTTGGACTTCAGCATCCAGATCTGTGAGATAGCTCTGTCTTTTGTTGATAAGTCATCCAGTCTACAGTATTTTGTCAGAGCAGCCTTAACGAACCAGACTCCCAATCAGAAGAAGGCATGGTCTTAACCAGGCTGTTCAGAGGGCTTTTTGAGAACTCTGAAAGGCAATCTTTTTGGCTCCCTGCTTGTGTAGGGTGGGAAAGGAGGGGTGAGGTGTGTTTCCCCTCTGAGTCATTTCTCTGTGGCTTCACTACACAATCCCACTTATTCAGGGAAGATTATATGGGTGTGTCTTCGGCTGTTTTCTGTTGCTGTAACAGGATAGCTGAGACTGAGTGACTCATAAAATATGCAAAGTTGTTTGGCTCAGTCCTGGAGGCTTGAAAGTCCCAGATTACAGGCCCTCATCTGGTGAGGACATTTGTGCTGTGTCATCCCATGGCAGAAGGCGGGGAGTGGGAAAACAGGGGTAAGAGGATGAGTGAACCAGAGAGGGCTGAAACGGCTTTTACAGTAAACCCACTCTCAGGATCAAGGACGCATTCTTGGGATAATGAGGTCAGCGATTCATGAGAGCAGGGTCCTTATGACCTAGTGACCTCTTAGCGGGCACATCTCTGTGCACTGTTGCACTGGGGATTCTATTCTCAACACGTGGACTTTGGGGGACACGTTCAAACCACAGCGAAGTGTTCGGCGTTTTATCTCCATGCAGTGTTAACATTTCTCCCATAATCCTGGGTTACCCTTTCCTCATGAACTGCAGAGTCCTTACTGAACTCTGCTCTATTTGATTTAATGTCCTATCAGAATTTTGGGGTTCTATCCAACTCTTTGTGGTTTTGCTGTAAATAATTACATTTTTTCTGTCCAGTAAAATGTTTAAAACAAATATTGCCTTTTCTCAGATGATACTTGATATGGAAGGGCTCAAACATCCTTTATTTTTCTGGAAAGTAACTCACTTGGCACGGGAAAGAAAAAATTCATTATCCCTTCGTCATGCTCTCTGGCAGTCCCTTCTAGAGAAAACCTGCCAGGATTTCCTTCAGTGCAGGTAGAAAGAAGGGTGAGGCAAGAGCTGAGATCTGCTGAGAGGAGCACAAATCATGCTGTTTCTTTAAGTCTCAGCTACCCATGATTAGCTGCGTAGTTTCGCAGCTGCTACTGTTCAGTTTGGCTTCATGGGATATAAAAGAGGAAGTGAGTGAGGTGGAGAAACGGGCATCGACATCCAGAAACATGGAAAACGGGCAGCAACGGTGCTCAACGAAGTAAAAAGAAGTGTTATGATACAGAGCAAGAAATCTCACAAAGATCTCATACACCAGGGAAGACCCGGAACATCGACGTCTCTAGACCTGTGAGACTTCTTGAGTCTCATCACTTCCATCTCTTGTTGCTTTATCTAACTGTCTCCCCTCAACTAAACAAAACTGCAATCACACACACAGGACATCTGAACCTTACATTTCCTTTAGGGCAGAATGGGATAAAAAAAATAAACCACAAAAAAGTCTCATTTTTCCAGAGAATACTCAGATTTAAAAAAAAAGTGTGTTAAAATAAAGGTAAATGAACAGGGTGATACCTCTACTTCTGTAGCTATCAAGATTGTACCAAGTTACGAGTAAGGAACTCACTGTGCTGAGTCCCTACTAACCTCAGTGGGGATGGCACCAGGTTCAAGAGGCTGCGGAAGAGACCAGGGGCCAGTGAACACAACATAGGGTTAACTTGGGGGTTACTTACAGGGTGGACCAGTGTCAGCGGTCTGCAATCACTCGCGAAAAGCATGCAGCTTATGTAGCACCGTCACTTAACTCCCTCCCACCAGCGACCTCCACAGGGGAACCCTTATTTCTTAGGATGAGTTACTGCTGTCAGGTGTGTCTACCTCACAGGGCACGCCTAAGTTATTGATGACAGGTGAATCTCCCTTACAGGTGAGGCCTACGTGATTGCTGACAGGTGTTTCTATCCTACAGGGTGTGCTTAAGTTATTGCTGACAGGAGTGTCTACCATGCAGCACCAAAGACAATGGAACCAATCCAGGGAGGGAAATGGAGCCGGCCTCCAATTCACGAAAAGCAATGCAAGAGATGCCAAGATGGCCACTCTGGCAACAAACTCAGAAGACGGGAGAGGTTGCTCAAGATGAGCTGCACCAGGATTCAGGACGGGTCCTTCATAATCTGCTTTGTGAATGTTCCCCTGGCCGACAGCTGATGACTTTAGGAGACTGACACTGATGTGTGGGTGTCATGGTGGCAACAAGAAGGAACAACATTTGGGTTCCTAAACCTGAGAGCCAGAAGTAGACCCAGGTGACCGAGCGAGGTTTGAAAGGAATTTGCACCAGGCAGGTAAAAGGACCACGGGGAACATTAAGAATTAGAAAACAGTTCCAGCTTTCTTATCTCAGCAAGCACAGTGGAGAAATCCAGAGGTGGCATCCATGTCATAGAAGGTTCCTGAACCCATACAGGGCAGAGCAGGAGGAAGGGGGCAGAGGAACGACACAAGCTCTGGGATGGAGCTGCCCCCAGGTGTCCTCGGTGTACCGCAGGCGTTTGGATGAGGATGCACAGCAGGTGGTACATGAAGATTGTTTCCCAAATGAATGAAGGTCCATCTGGAAGAGGAGGTTTCTTAACCAGGCAGCACGTCAAAATGTGTTCAGCCAGAGAGAACTGAGCTAAAGCTGCTGCTTGGATCCTCAGTGCCCTGCAAGAAGGCATAAGACATACGCATGGTGTCCCTGAAGGCTCAGTGGGGAACCAGCTCCTTCCAAGGTCCTGGAGTGACAAGTAGAATCTAGCTGCTTCTGGGCTGTTGGAATGAAGGCCTCAATTTCTCACTGGCTGGTGGTCTGAGGTCCTGCTCAGTTCCTCTCCATCTGTACCTCTTCAACAAATCACTTTTTTTTTTTAAACAGTGTCTTGCTCTGTCGCCAGGCTGGAGGGCAGTGGTGCAATCTCGGTTCACTACAACCTCTGCCTCCCAGGTTCAAGTGATTCTTCTGCCTCAGCCTCCCAGGAAGCTGGAATTACAGGCACCTGCCACTACTTCTGGCTAATTTTTTTTTCTGTATTTCTGGTAGCGATGGGGTTTCACCATATTGGCCAGGCTGGTCTTGAACTCCTGACCTCAGGTAATCTGCCTGCCTCGGCTTCCCAAAGTGCTGGGATTACAGGCATAAGCCACCACGCCCGGCTGAGAAGGTCACTTATTTTATCAAAGTTTGCAAGCTGAGAAGAGAGTAGAGAGAGATTGCTAGCAAAATGGAAGCCATAATCTTGTATTTCCTTTCCTAAAGATGAAAATGAAAACTTTTTACCTGACAGTATTCTATTGGTTAGATAAAGACACAAGTACCAGCCACACTCGAGAAGAGGACATTACCCAAGGGTATGAGTACTAGGAGGCAGGGATCAGGGGAAATGCTTGCCATCAGCCTACCTCGTGTCTCATGAACCATGAGCTCCCTGAGAGAACCCCTTCTTGTCGGTAGCCTTCTAAAAACCTCAGAAAATAAAAAAGGTGCCAGGAATCCAGAGACAATCATCTCTCAAATCACAAAGGGAAGATGGATTCTGAAAACTATATGCTACAAGGCATGACATCAAACCTAGAAATGTTTTAGGATAATGTTCAATGCAATTGTTATGAGAAGAGGGCCAGGGAGCATGAGGTCTGCTATGGCTTTACCAACAATGGTACTGGCCCATTCTCCTTCCCTAGGTTCCTAACCTGCTGAGTCAGAGAAGTGCGGGAGAAACTGTCTCTTACTTCAGCAGAGCATTTAGTGCAAAGTACAGATTAAAAACTGCAAGAATGTTAGATGAATTTTTAACCTGTTGAATTGTGGACTCTAGGCAGTTCACAGCAGTGAAGACAGAATTTTATCATGACTTGACACAGAACTTACTTAGCCCTATCTCAGTTTAGTGCTAACGTTTTACCAGTGAAATATAAAGGATACTCTCATCAGATTTATAACTGACACAGTGTGCAGATAAATGCAACCAAATGGACTCATAGAATCAGGTGGAACTCTGACCGTGACCACCCAGAGGCATGAGTTGACAGGAAGATAAATTACAATTGTATGTTTTATAATTGGCTCCAAAATACCAACAACACAAACGCAGGTTGGAAGAAGCACAGCAGAAACATTAAAGAAAACATCAGTGAAGTGCTTTATCCAGCAGAAGCTCCTTACGAGTTGAGGGTGTGACTGCAGTGATGTGGGTTTTTTTAACCTGCGTGGTAGAAGACGTAATAATTACGGATGTGCAGGAAAGGGTAGTCCGCCTCCTCCAGGGAGGTCATAGAAGGAGTCATAAAGGATGTGTGGTGGAGCAGGTGCATTTACGATAAGTAAGAAGCTATTGAACTGCTGGTAACCAGGTGGGATAGGGAAGGCTGTTCCAGAAATGGGCAACAGCTGAAAGAAAGGCAAAAATACAGAAATCTATCCATGACTGTAGACAAGTTTTTCTCACCAAAAAGATCCAAGGAAACAAGACAGAGAGAATCAAAACATGAAAAAGGCCTTAGTGCAGAAGAAAAGATAATGAAAGCAGGAGTAGGTCTTCCTAAGAAATGTTGTTAGGCCGGGCGTGGTGGCTCAGGCCTGTAATCCAACCACTTTGGAGGCCAAGGTGGGCTGATCACCTGAGGTCGGGAGTTCAAGAAATGTTGTTACATGTGTGCTTGGGACCGGGTGTCAAGCTTTGTTTAAAAAATTCTTAACAGGGTCTTGTTTGATGGGATGTAGGGCAGAAGGAAAGAGGAGAAAGTGAACTCAGGTTCGCCGAGAAAATTGGGGTTTACAATCATGAGCCGAATGATGGTTTTGTGCCTTGGAAAGTAAGTCTGGTGCAATCTCACTACTGAGGCCAACCCCTAGAATCTGCTGGAGCCACGCTGTCAGGATGACTCAGCAGTTTTCACACGTTCTGCCCACTCTTGGATAGGTACAAAATCCAGGGCACGTTGTAAAAGAAAATCATTAACTTGGATAGATGTTTGGATTAGAGCACAGGCAAGTCCAGAAAACTACCTCAAACTGCTTTAAAATTCACAAAAATGTGTTAGCCCCAAAACTAGAAGTCCAGAGGAAGGGCAAGCTCTAGGTGTCATCCGTGAGCATGCAGAACTTCTCTCATCTTCTCCTTTTTCCACTTTTGTGTCCTGATGTCATCCTCAGGCTGGTGGAGATTCCACAGCAATTTCACACCTCACTGCGCAACAATATCCCCTTGAATAAGAGAAGCCAGCTCTCTTCAAAGGCTCCTTAGAAGTGAGGGAAACTCTCCTAGAAGTCCCCTGCACAGTGCTTCCTTCTTAAGTGACATTGGCTGGGGCTGGGTCACAACTTTTTTTTTTTTTGAGACAGAATTTCACTCTTGTTACCCAGGCTGGAGTGCAATGGTGATCTCGGCTCACCGCAACCTCCGCCTCCTGGGTCCAGCAATTCCCCTGCCTCAGCCTCCTGAGTAGCTGGGATTACAGGCACGCACCACCATGCCCAGCTAATTTCTGTGTATTTTTAGTAGAGACCAGGTTTCACCATGTTGACCAGGATGGTCTCGATCTCTTGACCTTGTGATCCGCCTGCCTCCGCCTCCCAAAGTGCCGGGATTATAGGCGTGAGCCTGTAATTACCTGCCCAGCCTGGGTCACAACTCTTTATCCAGTGACACCTATGCCAGCCACAACAAAATTAACATGACTATGACTGACCTAAACAAATCATGTAAAGTAAAACTGATGTTTGAAAGGCAATCATCTTGACTGCCGAAACCATAGTGAGAAAGTGATGGTTTTCTTTAAATTAGATGTTTCCAAACTGACATATGTAGAATAAGTGGAGTCTGATCAATTTCAATTTAATCTATTATTTATCCTAATTTGCATATGTAAACTTGCATGGCTATTGAAAGAAGGCAAAGAGGAAAGAAGAGAGACCTAATAACTACAACTCTTGATGAATCAAGAACTTGGTAAATCAAGGTGTGGTAGAAACCACAGAGTTAAGAGACTTGATTAATGTGAAATGTGTCCAAGTCACAGATGAAGCAGGTTTAAGTAGTTAACATGGGATCCATTGCTGAAATACAATCTAGACATGAGTAGAAATTCTGAAGATTTGAGATTGTCAGTAAACTGAAAAGCTTGAGTTTTCCATATGAACACTGAAAGATTGTATCAACAGATTCTGAGAATAAATTTTAGAATAAAATAATGAAGGTTACATATCCAGAAGGAGGAAATATAATAGGATCAAGATTACATCAGCTTTAAAGAAACAGGTATTTATTCCATTGGTTTCCCACTTGATATCTGAGATGAATGTATAGAGTTTCAGGATCCAGTGGGCTGGACAATGAAATCTTTCTATTACAAAGATTAGAAACCTAAAGTTTAGCTGCTCCAAACTCACTACAAAGCTAGTGTAGTAGACTCTAAAATGCCCCCCAAAGACATACATGTCCTTATCTCTGGAACCTGAAAATACGTTACCTTAATGGCAAAAAGGGCTTTGCATATGTGATTAAGTATAGATCATGAGATGGAAAGATTTTTCTGGATTGTCTGGGTAGACCAATGTGATCACAAAGTCTTTATAAGTGGAACCATGCAGGTCATAGTCAAAGAGGTGTGAGAAGAGAGTCATAGATCAAAGATTGAAAGAGGCTACACAGCTGGCTTTGAAGATGGAGGAAGAGGCTATGAGCCAAGAAATGCTAGAAGCTAGCAATAGAGAGAAAATGGACTTTCCTCTAGACCCTCACAAAGAATGCAGGCCAGATGACACCTTGACCTCAGCCCACTGAGCCTGATTTTGAAATCTGATCTCTAGAACTGAAAGAAAATAAGTTTGTGTTGCTTCAAGCCACAACATTTGCAGCATTTTGTTATAGCAGGATCAGAAAACGAATTGATACATGGTTTCAGTAATTCTAATTTCTCTCCTGCAATTTTCATCCTCTCTCTATTAGATTGTTCCTAGAGCACACAGATGTGCTGTTATTTCTGCCACCTCAAAGAAAATTTCCATTCAAATTCACTTTCTTTTCAAGTGACTGCTCAAATATCTGGTACTGTTTACAGCCAATTCTTTGAACGTTTTCTATACTTCTGTAACTAACCCTGCTCTTCCTACACTTTTTTGAATGCACTCTGTTCAGGCTTGTGCCTCCACCAAGCTATCAAAGCTATTCTTGACTTTGTTATGGTCAAATGCCAGTCCCAGTGGTCAACACTGAGTTCCCATGTTACTTGTCCTTTTAGTAGCATTTGACTCTTTTCTCCTTAAAACAAGCCCTTCATCTGTCTTCCAGGATAGAACAATCTCTCCCTTTACCACATGCCATGCTAGCCACTCCTCAGCATTCTTACCTGGTCCCTCTCCTTCTGCCCCAGCCTCTTGAGGATAGAATGCCTCAGTCTGTTTTGTTTGTCCATGTTCACTCATTATCTATGATTATATAGTTTTAGGGCTTCAAGTGGCAACTATTTTCTGACAAATCTCAAATAGTTTTCTTTGGCCAACGCCCTCTCTGTACCCCCAGAGTTATATGCCCAATGCCTACATGGCATCTTTACTTGGACACACAATGAAAATAGCATGACTGACCTAAACAAATTACTTAAAGTAAAACTGACATTGGAAAGGCAACCGTCCTAACGGCATCTCAGACTTAACATGTCTGAGGCTGCACTCATGACCTTGCCACAAGTACCTGCTCCTCCCACATCCTCTTCGTCTCAGCAAGGGTCACTCCTTCCATCGAGTTGCTTAACCCAAACTTTCTCCCTCTAACTCTACACTAGTTAATACACTAGGAAGCCTTGTTGACACTGCCCTAAAACTATGTCCCTATTCCCACAAATGTTCACCATCTTTACTGCTGGTAATGTGTTCCAAGCTTGCATCATTTCTCAACTTAATTTTTGTATACAGCTGTGAGAGGAAATAGCTACACTATATTTTTCCGTAGTGTCTTCCCACTGTAGCATCTAGTTCGCCTTTTAAAACATGTCATCTCCTGTAGCTCCTCTGCTCAGAACTTGCAATCATTCTTTTTATTTTTTTTTTATTTATTTATTTTGAGGCTGGGTCTCACTCTGCTGCCCAGGCTGGAATGCAGTGGTGTGATCTTGGCTCACTGCAGCTCCGCCTCCCAGGTTCAAGTGTTTCTCCTGCTTCAGTCTCCCAAGTGGCTAGGATTACAGGCTCTTGCCACCATGCTTAGCTAATTTTTGTATTTTTAGTGGAGACGGATCACTTGACACCAGGAGTTCAAGATCAGCCTCTTGGCCAGGAATGAGCCACCATGCTGGACCTCAATCATTCTTCATTGTTCTCAGAATAAACAAGAAAGTTCTTTCAAAAGCCTATAGAATAGAACCGCCTTAGCTGCTCTGAACCTTATCTTCTGGACTATCTCCCTCGCTCACAAACTTGTGCCACATTAGCTATTTCCTGTCCTATTAATGTTGCAGGAACTCTCTTCCTTCACAGCCATAGCATTTCCTGTTTCATGTGCAGGAATTCTCTCCCCCAACCTCGTGTCTGCATAGCTCACTCAAACTTTTGCGTGAAAGTCACTTTCTCAGTGAAATCTTTTCTGGCCATCCTATTTAAAATAGCACATTACACTCCCAGTTCTCACACTACCTGTTCTTCCTCTCTACCTGATTGTTCTCCAAGTTGTTGTCAAGAATTTTAAAAGATCTAGGATTTTAAGCTGAGTTGCAAGCTAATAAATTGGCTAGCCAGGCTTCATGGAAGCTGATAGAAGTCATGAAACTTCTGGATCAGAGAAGGGCAGTGTACGGCTCATGACCTTATCTCTAATCAAGTAACAGAATTTTTAAATTATTATTTTAGAGACAAAGTCTAGCTTCGTTACCCAGGCTGGAGTACAGAAGCGATTCACAGTCACGATCATAGCACACCGCCAACTGAGACTCATGGGCTGAAGAAATCCTCGTCTCAGGCTCCCAAGGAACTGGGATTTCAGGCATCCACCACCACGCTGCGCTTGTAAGATTGTTTTAGGGTGGGTTATTGAGTTCAAGTCCCAGAAAATGAAGTAAAGGACCCAGTTGTCCTTGCACATGCAGTGGGTTGAGAGCCAGGAGAAAAACCTTGAGTTGAAAAGGCAGTAAGAACAGATGCCATTTGGCTAGAGAAAGGTATGTTCTATTACGGGGCAGGGAATACGCCTTCCATTTCTTGGAGGGAATTACTATCTCTATGGGCCAACACTGTTCACTATACAAATTTCTCAAAAAAACAAGGTAGAATGAAGGGCAGTCAGTGTCCCTGCTTATCACATGTGCAGAACTGTGAGACACCACGCAGAATCAACTCTCTAAAAGAACTTACCAATTTCAAACTACCAGATTTATTTCATTCATGGTGTGCTTCATCCACTAACCTATAAACCCAAGACTTTTTTATATCAATTCATTTCACTTTTGTCTATCTTATTTATTGATAAAACAATATCTGCAGTGAAGTGATTCCTCAAGGCCTTAGAAACAGAAATTCCATTTGACCCAGCAATCCCATTACTAGGTATATATCCAAAGGACTATAAATCATTCTACTATAAGGACACATGCACACGAATGTTCATTGCAGCACTGTTTACAATAGCAAAGACCTGGAACCAACCCAAATGCCCATCGATGATAGACTGGACAGGGAAAATGTGGCACATATACACCATGGAATATTATGCAGCAATCAAAAATGACAAGTTCGTGACCTTTGTAGGGACATGGATGCATCTGGAGAACATCATTCTCAGCAAACTGACACAAGAACAGAAAATGAAATACCGCATGTTCTCACTCATAGGCGGGTGATGAAAAATGAGAACACATGGACACAGGGAAGGGAGTACTACACACTGGGGTCTATTGGGGGGAATAGGGGAGGGACAGTGTGGGGGGAGCTGGGGAGGGATAGCCTGGGGAGAAATGCCAAATATGGGTGAAGGGGAGGAAGGCAGCAAAACACACTGCCATGTGTGTACCTAGGCAACTATCTTGCATGCTCTGCACATGTACCCCAAAACCTAAAATGCAATAAAAATATATATATATCTGCTGCACAATGGATATTCAACACAGTTTTGCTGGATGAATAAAAAATAAATGGCACAGTATGCAAGAATTAATACAAATGCCGAAACGTGGGCAGATGAGTAAAAAATGAATAAATTAATAAGATGTACTGCTTTTCAACAAGTAAAATATAAATCTGGATGTTCTGAATAATATTTGATACCTTAAAATATGTATGTTAAGTTTTAAAAAAGGATACAATCTGAATGTTGAAGATGCTTTAAAGTTTGTAAATAAACATGCACACACAAAAATATATATACATTTGTAAAGAAAAATCCTGAAGGAAGATGCCCCAAATATTAAGTATTTTTTTGTTTTGTTTTTTGTTTTTTTTTTTGTTTTGTTTTGTTTTAATTTTTATTGCATTTTAGGATTTGGGGTACATGTGCAGAACATGCAAGATAGTTGCATAGGTACACACGTGGCAGTGTGTTTTGCTGCCTTCTGCCCCCTCACCCATATTTGGCATTTCTCCCCATGCCATCCCTCCCCTGCTCCCCCCCCCCGCTGTCCCTCCCCTATTTCCCCCAATAGACCTCAGTGTGGTGCTCCCCTCCCTATGTCCATGTGTTCCCATTGTTCATCACCCGCCTATGAGTGAGTATATATGGTGTTTCCTTTTCTGTTCTTGTGTCAATTTGCTGAGAATGATGTTCTCCAGATTCATCCATGTCCCTACAAAGGACACGAACTCAT
>CM052669.1:4272673-4289607 GCA_028533165.1 Leontopithecus rosalia
ATTAAGTATTTTTGAATGGAAGAATTACAGGAGTTTTTGTTGTTGTTGTTGTTCTCTTTTACCTTTTATTTTCTAAATTTTCTGTAATGTCCATGTTATTTTAATAATCGGGAAAGCAAACATCATTATTTTGTAGTCTTTTATTTTATAAAATGAAGGACATGAAAAGCAAGCAACTGAAACTACACAAACTGCTTCCTAATCTTCTCCACCAAATACAGAAATCCTCTCCCGGTTGCCTAAAGGAGAAAACTCTGGTAGAAACAGTCAACAGCTCAGGGTTAATATTCTTCAGAAAATGGATAGTAAGGGTGGTCAACAGCACTGAAAGACAAAAAGGGACATTAATTGCTTAACTCTTTACCCATGCTGTCACCGAGAGAGTGTCTCTCTGAAGACGCAGATAGCATGGGCTAAAATCTCTGAATTTACAACCACGTCCCTACTTGTACCAGAAACACATACAGACACGTTCCCTGTCCATGTGCAAACGGCACATGCCTTCCCAGTTTCCACACTCGCATGCATGTGAGTGCCAACATGATAAGCAATTGGATTCAGATTACAAATCCTAAGAGAGTGTAAGAACTGCAGATGAAGGTCTTGGGTCCATTCCGACTCGGGTGGCCTTTGTCCTTGGAGCATGAAGCCAGCGGCAGTGAGGATTGCATTGCTATTTTCCACTCATTCATTCCACAAAGCACCCTCAACAATGCAAGGTCCTTGCAATGAGAAACTTCTAATCTATGAAGGAGATAAGATGTATCTCTAATAACCAGACCAGCAAAATGTGTTTGCTGTTTCCTTAGTTATAATTTATAGGATTACTTATGATTCAGTAATTATCTTACCGCTTGTTTTCCCTTTTTCCATGTTCCTTTTTCTTTTTTATAATTTGTTCTTTTTTGTTAAGTGTCATTAAAGAGTACCTCTAAGCAGTTAAATGTGCCAGAAGCCATATTAACATAGGGCCTCGGAGATGAGTAAGATGAGGCAGATCACAGATTACACCTAAAGCCTGTGAGTATAGAAAGGTGGCTTTCCACGTTTTTCTCATTGAAAATGTCTTTTCTTGGAAACCCAGAATGGTTTTACAAAAGGAAGAGGGACCTTCCGGATCTGTTTGGTGACTTAGTCTTTATTTTCCTAACTAAAATGATATTTCTGTTTATTTCTAAACTCTCCTCCAAGCTTCTCTCCGTTTGATTCCTCTTCTTTCTCCTCAGCCCCGAGATCCTGAAGTTGATCCTATGGAACGTTGTATTTCTGAATAAACTAAAGTCAAGGGATGTTGCATTCCCCAGAGGTGGACTTCAGATGGACAAAGATGACATTGGCCTAAGAGTCTTGCCTTGAAGATCCAGAGAAACTCCAGAGGAGCTTACCTTGGTGGAGGCCACTGGGGACACCTCAGTCACTAGCACTGAGGGCCTACTAATTTCATTTATCACTCAGCTTGGTGAGATTATGTAGCTGAGGAAACGGGAGTTGTGAAGGTAAAGATAGCCAATGAATACAAAAATTTGGAAGAAATAGTTGGTGTCTTAGAAAAGGAATACCACAGTAAAGAGAAATGTCACTGGACACTTGGGGGGGCCATGGAAACAGGGCCCACTGTGACTTCCCTATGATGTCTGGACATTTGGTTTCATGGACTAATGCTCTATATAAATATTAAAATTAAGTTTGACATTGCCTTGGTGTTGACATGAAGATGGACCAGGCTGGATTCATTATTATATATTCATCATTGTTGTATTATTTTTTTCTTCTGACTTTAAAATAAATTAAAGCTGGAACACTACCATGGACCCCTATTATGGGTCATAGACACCGTGCCTTCTATTCTAATGGGCAGTGGGGCCCGAGTGCAGGACCAGGCACAGGAAGTAAGGGCATTAAAGAAGCGGATTCACGACGGTGCAGACATCAGCAGTTTCACTTACAGACTCACATTCCTGGTGGGTTAGAGATTGAGCCGAGAAAAACTATAGTCTTGGGACTCTAGGGAAGCCCCTGTTTCATACGTATTCCTGAAATCTGGCCTGCCTTCCTGATCTGGGGAAGATGTGTTCCACTGTTTGCCTGCATATTACAGAAAACAGCCGGTGAAAGAATGTGCAAGCATCACTTACAATTGTAACTTAGTATATCGGCAATTTCTGTTGAGGCCATCAATGGCTTTCATGTCCTCTGGAGTCAACTCAAAGTCAAAAACCTGAAAGGAAGAAAACGCTCACATTAACCTTTTCCCAGGATAGCAGCTTCTTCCTGGGAGTACAAGGACTTTCCGGGGGCAGAGGCAAGGATGGCAATATGGGAAGTGTTTCTGTCCTTTTTGGCCTCTAGATGAGATCTCCTCCCCCTAAGATCTGCTAGTTTTCCATCCCACCCCCCTCCTGCTCTGCTCCACTTCTACAAAGAAAGACAACTTATCAATCTAAGACATTTCTAGAGAATTGCTTGAGACAGAAAAAAGAAATTCTTTATCCTAAACAAAGGCAAATTTGGACAAAATACCTGCTTCCTTGACCTGACCACAGTTGGTCAGGACTTCCCTTCCTCACTTGCCCTGCAACTTGACCCAGTCTTCGACTGAGCAAGTCTGGGAACACAAGACAACCTTGCTGCAAGAATCTGGTGCCTCAGAAAAGCCTTTCTGACCAGCTGTTCTACCATACCACTTGCTCATTGCAGGCCCCCAAAATGCTATTGCCAGCCACTACTAAGTAGTACCAAATACTACTTCCTTACAAAAAAAAGGAAGAAAAATAAAACCTTTTTTTGCTTGACATTTGAGACATATAGTTCTCATGTTCAAAGAATTCTGCTTTTTAAATGTATTTATCTTATTAAGCCAAGAGTTGTTTTTATTTGAAAACACAAGACACACAGCCCATGACGAAAAATCCCTTAATAACAAAGGAAAGAGATATTTGGTTTAAAAAATGTATTTCATGCAGAACACAATTTCATGGAAAACTCATGACCTATTTATCTGTTTATCTATGATCTACATATCTATCTAATATATATATATATATCTTTTTCTCTCTCTGTGCCCTTATCTGTCCGCTATCCACCTATCCACCTATCCATCAGTGAGTCATCTTAAAAAATATACTCCAGAAGGGATATGGTTGTCACAGGGATATGTATTAACATGTTGAGTTAAATTGAAAAATAAAATAAGATTTTTTTCTGTATGGTAACAAGATTTAGATTTGCCTATTTGATTTTAGTATAACTTTAAAAATTTAATCTAGAGCTACAAAGTTGTGAAACAAATACATTAGAAAGTATGCCTCAAATGATCATCCTTTGTAAAAACTAAACTCGTGTTGACTTTTCTAGCTGCCATCTTTAAATGGAAAACAGCTTACACAGTCTTTCAAAATTCTTTTAGAATTCAAAACAAAGTCAATTAAAGATCACTGGTTGATCTAATGAACTCGAGTGTATATGCGGAAGGCTCAGGCAAAATCTTTACTCATTTATTTACTGTTAACAATTTGGTCAGTCTATGAAATTATTCTTAGCTTCCTACCTGCCCGGGGCACTGCCAGAAGGGTGATAAAAGGTGACCCAGAAGGAGTCACTGCATTTAGAGTCTCACAGTCCAGAAAGCACACTGACATCTTAGCAAAAACTGTTAAGTTAAAAGGGAAAAATACTCACTAACAGAACCATGCCAAGCACTATTGTGGTGAAAAATGTGCTGGGGGTTATGTATGTATGATATGTAACAAAGCAGGTAACCCTATTTGAGTTTTATCATAAAATACATATAGAGGTTTGTCAGATAATGTCAGATAGAGATGGTGAAGGAGAGAAATGAGGGTACTTAAAGTTCTTTACCATGTAGAACCCCTGAAACTCATGAAAATGATGGAGTTGAAATTTGCTTAGTGTCACACAACCAGTGAGCCGCAAAGCCAGCCGTAGAGATGATAAACTTTAGGACTCTGAGTCCAGTGATCTCTCTTCCCATTATTCTATGCTGTCCTCTCCCTTAGCACACAGAGGAAAGAAGCACGGGAATGAATGGCACGTGGCACATTCTCCCGTGGAAGAGAGATCAGCCAGACCAACACCCATGGCTCGCTTTGGAGCAACACCCCTTGACCTCTACCTGGAAGTTCTCTTTGATTCTCTTCTCAGAGAAGCTCTTGGCCAGGACCACCACCCCCCGCTGCAGCTGGTAGCGCAGGGCAACCTGGCCTGGGCTTCTACTGTGTTTCTTGGCAATGGATTTCAAGATTGGCTCCTCCAAGAGATATGGGCTCTCTGGGTCCATCCTGGAGAAAAATGACAGATATGAAGGATGTAGATGAAGAATCTGGAGTGTGCTACCCCCTTTTCCCAAAGCCCCAGACAGTGAGAGGAGAAGATACATATAGTATGTTTCAAAGTGTCTCATAAATATTCATAGAGATTTATTCGCAATTGCGGCAAAGTGGAAACAACTAAACTTCCAGTCAGTACGTGAATGGATAAACAACTTGTGGTGTACATGTCCGTACAGTGGAATAGTTTCCAGCAGTAAAATGGAAAGAGCACACACTTGCAACTACGGGAATGAATCTCACAGACGGGTTGAGCAAAAGAAGCTGCACAAAAGAATTTATGTGACTTCTTCACATAAAGTACACAGCAGATAAAACTAATCTAAGACCAAAACATCAGGAACATAGTTGCCTAGAGGTGGGGAGGACTTGTCTCAGAAGGAACACAAATTAACGTTTTTGGGAGAAAGTTTCTATTTCATGACAATAATGTGGATTACAAAGTACATTCATTTATCGAAATTGTACAGCTAACGTATATGTATTATAGTCTATGTAAATTTCATCTTAAAAATCACTTTGAAATTGTATTTGTAGTGGGGTTGGGAGAAGATTGATATGCAAATGAAGGAATATTGAAGGGAAGGAATATTGGTGACACTGAAGCTCAGTGGTGTTACATAGGAATTCACTACACCATTGTGTTCGCTGTTCTGTGTTTGACTTTATCTATAATAAAATGCTTAAAGTTTCTTACTCAATAGAGTAGCTGATACAGCTGAACCCTGTGGTACCCTTATTACCAGTTTGGGTCTCTGTGAGATGCCAGGGCACTGTAGGCAACTAGAACAATGTCCTTGGACTTGCAGAACTCCAGGAGTTTGTTCTGGTTGAGGTAAGGGTGACATTCCACCTGTAATTTTTCAAAATGTGTCAGAATACATAAGCAAAAAACCATATGTAAATTTAAAAACGCTTTGAAGGAACATCTAGTACTATATTAATATATGTGCTATATATTTCAGACTGGTCATCTTCCCCACGCACCTTCTGAAATGCCTTCACATTCCATCCGCAGTCATACTGATATAACTTACTTACTCTTCTTCTATTGCCACCTTTGGTTAACATCATTTGAACTCATGACGTCATTTGAACTTGTTTTGACATGTCTAAACAGGATCTAGTTAGAGGCATTCAATGTTTTAAAATGATCAAAATCTCTTGTGCCCAAATTATAGTCTCTAAGTGACATTTCTGCTGAGAGAAACCAAGATTTCTTAGAGAAATGGCTAATTCTAGTTCTGACTGGGGAAGCTACAAGCTCAGCCTAGAACAGCTCACATTCTGAATGGCAAAGAAGACAAAGACAACGAGGCAAGCCAAAGGAGCAAGACGCTCATGAAACAGCTCCTGCTGGTCAAAATGACGGCATGAGAAAGAAGAGTAACTACAACGGATGCGAAAAGGACACATTGGTTAAAATTCGTGAGTCCAAATGTCGTTAATCAAATGTGATCACATCTTTACCTCTAACTTTCGAGTCACAGAAAGTATAAAAGGAACATGTTAGATTATATCACTGGATCAACCGGTATATCCTATACGGAGGAAAATTTTACAGGAATAAAAGCCTTAATTTTTCATTAGAAAATTGAGGGAAAGAAAGAAGCAGAGTGAGAATGAGAGCTATGGAAGAAGAAGAGGAAGAGAAGGTAGAAGAGCAGGAGAGGAAGAAGGAGGAAGAGAATTAAAAGAGGAAGACAGACAGGGGGAAGAGGAAGAGGGTAAAGAGAAGAAGAGAAGAAACTTATTAAAAGAGTAATTTAGGAGAAATATCACCTAATTGCAATGTATGTGCCTTATTTCCACATCAGTTTAAATGAATCAACTATAAAATGTGATTAAATTATATTTTAGCACTCATGATATTTAGTAATAAAAAGAAATTATTTCTACAATTTCTAGCGGTATAAAAGTATTCTGGCAATATATATTTAAAGATTTATAGATTTTTAAAATATTTTACAAAATATTTTCAGATAAAATGATATAATGTCTTCTTCAAAATAATACAGAGGTAGAATTATCTATATAGTACATTTGTCAGATAATTATTGCTTAAGTGTGGTGATGGGTACATAAGAAGAAAATGATTATAACATGAAGGGGTATTCAAAAGAATTGACTGAAAATGTGCATTATGAAGAAACTAAACATAGATTTCAAAAAGACTGCACCAAAATAAACTTGTACTAACTTGTAATGAAATGTCTAAACAGGATCTAGTTTGAAGCACTGAGAAAGGTAAGACATCAGTTTTTTTTAAATCTCCTATCAGAGAAACAGGAATTCTACTAAATTGAAGTAGGAACGAAAATCAATTTTACTGTGAAGCATGGGTAGAGGAATGGTGAAATTATTGACTCTTCACAAAAAGTTTATGGGCATAATGCCCCCAAAGAAATCAGAAGCTTACAAATAATTCATTTTAAGAAGGAACGAGATGATGTTGAAGATGCAGCCTGCAACAGCATATCATTCACATCAATTTGCAGGAAAAAACATGTATCTCACTAGTCCCCTAATTTAAAAAGACCAAAGATTAACAGCAGAAATGATAACCAACACCATAGATATCTCAACTGGTTCAGTTTACACGAAAGTGACTGAAAAATTTAAGTTGAGTGAACTTTCCAATTCATGGGTGACAAAATGGTTAGGTCAGATCAGCTACAGGCAGGAGCAAAGCTTTCAAAGGAAATTTTAAATAAATGAGATCAAGATCCTGAAGCAGCTTCAAAGAATTGTAAAATGAAATGAAATATGCCTTTGCAGTACAATCTTGCAGTCAAAGCAAAATGAAGCAATGGCTACCAAGATGTGGAAGTGGTCCAGTCAAAGCAAAAGGAGACTGATCAAGAATAAAAGGTCATAGCAAGCTTTTTGGGGTGCTCAGGGCATTTGGCTTATTGACTTTCTGGAGGGCTGAAGAGTAATAAAAACCGTTTTGAGAAAATTAGCCAAAGTTTTAGTACGAAAGTCACCCCAAAAGCTTCACCAAAGATTCTTTTCTACCACATCAATACTCCTACTCATTTTATTCATCAAGCAAAGGCAATTTTACAAGAATTTTGACAGAAAAATCACTAGTCATTCACCTTACAGTCCTGATTTGGCTCCTTCTGAGTTATTTTGTGTCTTGATCTTTAAGAATCTTTAACAGAGACCCATTTTTTATGGTTAATAAATTTGTATACATATAATCATCTGGTTTTAGAAATTATATATATATATTCTATATATATATATATATATTCTATATATATATATATTCTATATATATATATATATATTCTATATATATATATATAGAATAGATAGGGTTTTTTAATGTTTTGATTTTCCACAAATATCCCTAAAAATATAAAACTAAGAGTAAGAGTATAAATATTTGAACTACTTTTTGTATAATTATCAAAATGGTCTAAACAAAGCTTTAAATTTTACAGTGTCACAAATAATGTTTGATATTTGGCTACATTGGATGCTTCTTTAAAAATCATGTGTTTTAATTATGATTTATACACCTCCTCCTTCCCACTCCTTTCCCCTGATCTGGCTTTAGTGCTCGGCACTCTGGAACACGCACCGCATGGTTTCCCGTAACCTCCATGCCACTAAATCCAGACAACCTCACCCTTCCCTATTGGAGTGTTTGCTCACAGTAGGATCCACCTATGTGTGACTCAAGCCACGTCAACACTCTTTCTTTGGCTCCTGACACCACACTCTTCTGGTTGTCTCCACCTGTCTGGCAGCTCCTATTCAATCTCCTTGCCAGGGCCCTTCTGCCTCATCCACACCTGCCGACTTTTCTGCCTCTTCCTTTTCATTCCATGAACTTGTCTTAGGAGAGTTAATCCACGCCTGTGAGTTGTCACCCTCTATAAAGCAGTGATTCCAAATATCTATATTTCCACCTAGACCACCCCCTGAGCTCCAGACCAAAGCTACCACCTCCCCACTCGGCACCTCCACTTGGTTGTCTCATAGGAACTTCACACCCATCCCCGAAGAATTGAAGTCATGCTCTTCTGCTCCACTCAAGCTGCTTTTCCTCTGATGTTTTCTATTTATGTATAAGGAACTGACCTCTGCACAGGTCCTATAAAGCCAGAAACTTGGAAACATGACTATGTGAAGAGCAGAAAGTCAGAGAAGGCCCCGGTGGGCTAAGGGCTCACCTGGTTGCAGGTGGGCTTGTACTTGAGCCCTGGCTTGTTGAGGATGAGCTCCAGCTGTTTGTGGTTGAAATTGGACACCCCGATGGACCTGGTTAAACCTGCATCTTTGCACTTCTCCAGGGCCTGGAGAGGAAGGAAATGGGTGGTAGACCTTTAGTGCAGTTTGTCCATTTCATTTGTCATTGACTTTTTATAAACTGAAAATCTGATTTATGATATATTACAATTATAATGAATCAAACAGTTTTATCACTTGAATAAATTAATTTCAAATGCACTTTCTTGTTCAGCATAAGTATTTATCTCCTTAATTCTATTACATGCAGGCTCAGGACACCAAATAAACATAAAGCTGCTTTTAAATTTCCTCTTACCTATCCCACTCACTTCTATGGTACATATTTTGCTTTTAGGATTCAATAGTGTAAGGCTGTTGGCCCCACAGGGTCGTGGGGTGTCCCTTATGCTGTGCTTAGGGGCAGGATTAGAGAAGGAAAAAGACAGGACACTGAAGAACTGGAGAAGAGCAGCTGGACTCGAGGGGGCCACGCCACCTGTGAGCAGAAACAGGAGAGGCCCCAAATGTCCAGAAGCATCTGCATTTATTAGATACAAGCATGGGGAAGGGTCATAAGTGAGGTCATCATCTCTAGGCTTAGTGATAGGGCATACGCAATCACGTGAGTAAGAAGCGAGGGGGCCACCCCATTATGTCACCTGGGCAGAGAGGTGGGCCGTGCACAGTAGGGAGCTGGGCCATGCACAGTAGTAAAGGGTCACGTATGTAAGAGAGGTCCACCCCCGTTAGGTCACCAAGGCAAGGAGGCGGACTGTGTGCAACAGGTGTCCTGTGCGACACTTCTTGTCTAGGGGCTGGAGACTTCAAAGGATTTCTAACAGAAAGATACTGTAAGCCAATGCGGTGGGAGCTGATAGACTTGTGCTCTTCTCTAAGACATTTATGGGAGGATGATTTGAGCTAGCACAGAAGTGAGAAGAGACTGACAGGGTGTACAGCCGCCGTGACTGGTCACACCAGAGGAGTTGTTCTCTCTCAGTTATTTGCAGGATCTCAGGCCTGAGGCCTACTTTCCACGGGAACTGGATGCAAGATACTAAACTCCTTTATCAGGAGGAGAGGCTCTTGCTCCAAACATGCCATACAGCATATGCCCTTTCAGGCAGGGATGCCACCGCCTGGGTCTGTGGTTCTTGTCCTGCCGTGGCTGTTCTCCCATGGACGGCTTCCGCTCTGTGACTGCTCTAGGCGTTCCTCCTACTACACACTACTGCGTGGTTATATAGAAGGGTTATGTAAATCAGCACTCAGTGTGTTGGCACAGCTCCGACTACAATACCCATATGATTATATAAAAGATTGTATGAAACTAAATATGCCAGATATAAGTACCAAGTATGATAGATAAGCTAGACATAGGTAAGCAGTAAGTTATACTTCAGGCACTAATTCTATAAACTAATATATGATTATATATAAAGTGTTATATAAAGGAAATAACTGAGTAACAACACTATGAACTCAGATATTCTTCAGGCATAATCGTGCCTGGGGTTTGCACAGCTCTCCTTCCTCGGTGCCCATGTGGGGGGTTACACACACAATAGTTCTTTAACAAACTACACCACAGTCAAGCGCAAAAGAAAACTCTGAGCTTTCCCTCTAGTAAAGGGTTTGCTGCTACCTCTTTCTACAGTGATAAAAATAAATAAAAGGTATAGGTTTTGCAAGGGCAGATTCTCTTCAGAAGGGTGGCACCTTCTACCCCCCTGCTGGGTCAGGCTGCAGCTGTCCCTCCTCTGGGATGTGGTTCTGTCCTGGGATAAAGAGCTGACTCCTTTTTCACTTCTCTCTGCTGACTCCTCTTTAGGGCTCATGCCCTCAACCTGATCTCAGGGGTAATAGTGTGTCCATGTCTATGTAGAGCCACAGAAGTTAAAATTAAAGTGGACCACAGAGGTCATCTCATTTCCCTCCCTCACTTCACAGATGAGAACACCTCTGTGTAGAGAAGTTCCATGTCTGAGGTCAGACAACTTCTGGAGCAAAATCCTATCTCTTCTGACCCCTCCTCCCATGATTCCAACCTCACCACACTATGCAACCTGGTGTCTGCAGCAGAACATACCTCCCATGTGTCACGAAGGTCCACAGTATCAAAAATAATGTTTCCACTGGCATCCTTAGGCAGCAATTCCTCCCCAGGCTGGAAAACAGGATAAAGGTTTTCTATGAGAATTCCCTTTCTGGTGCCTAAGGAGCTTAGCCACACCACTTTCAGGAGGCTGTGATTATCCACCTGGGCGTGCATGTGTGCATGTGACTCTGCATGGGCAGATGTATGTATGCATGTGTGCCTGTGTGTGTACATGTGTGTGCATGAGTGCATGTGTGTGGATATGGATGTGTGTGGATGTGCATGTGTGGGGTGGTAAGAGAAGACATGGGAAAAAAGAAAGATCAGAACGATCTGAGAGACTGTAGAAAAACACTTTTCCTCCACAGTTACCTGCAGGCTCCTTCCTCCATACGCCCCACACTTAACTAAGAATGCCTTCCCTACAATTGAAATTCTTTTATTTCCAAAGGACAGGCTGGTATAGAGGACAGCTCTTACCATAACTATTGATCAGTGTGTTTAGCCCGTTTATTCTAACCCAACTCAGATAGTGAGGGTGTCAGATGTGCTCAGTCAATGTCCACTGCGATGAGAGGTTGGGTCAGTGAAGTGCAAAGGAGCCTCATTGTGCCACATGCACCAGCCCAGGGACCTCTCTTTCCTGTGGGCTGAGGGGTCCATGTGGGAGAGACCCTCGCCAGAAAGAGGTGGAGATTTCATGTTGTATCACTGCGGTCTGTGGTGACCTAATAGCTCAGAACGTACCCTCAGGAACACAAGCGCTAAGCAATGCAGCCAATGCCCTCAACTCTGTAGCAGAGAGGAAGTGAGATCATCGAACCTGCATCTCACTTAAGGCTGGGGGATGAGCACAGACAGAAACTTTCAAGGTCACTCAGCTGTGAAGGAGACTCATGATTTAGCAATTCTATGCACCTCACTCAAAGCTACCTCTCTCAGAAAGAACCCAGGAAACCAAGCTGGAATTAGACAGGGGAGGTGCCTGTAACAGTGAGAAAACCACTGGGGGCACAAGAAGGGAAAACAAAGCTGACCTTCATAGCCAGTGGGTTGTGGATGATGAAGAGATCTACATAGTCTAGTTGAAGTTTCTCCAGTGACCTTTCCAGGGCTGGGCGAACTAATTCTGGTCTAAAGAAAGTTGTCCAAAGCTGCAGTGAACAAAAGAAATAAAAAAGTAGCTTATGGTTTCACACATTTGGGGACCAAAATTAAATATCACAGTTAAAAGTGGACGCTTGAGTAACCAAACACTGTGGTCTAAAACTAAAAGAGCTAGGGCTACATTTATGTTATTCCATATAAATTCCATCCTTGATGAGATGCTGAGATGTACTTGAGTGACTGCAACGTGAAACAACTGTGAATAAAACTTTGCTGGAGGAGGAAAATCAGCTTTAACGCATCAGGGGTTAACGGCATCATCCACGGAGAGCAGTCAAGAAATGGCAGGACAGGGGGAATGGAATCTACTGTCCTGTCTAATGAATTCCTCAAAACAATTCTGCCGAGAGATGCATTCTAAAAACACGTTGTCATCAAGGTTAGCATGCATAGGATGCATCTCCAGAAACCAAAGCTTTGTTTACATTGGAAGAAAGGTTTTCCACCCCGGGAAAGTGTTATAATATTCAGGAAACGCAATGCTGAGTTGAAAAAGAAAAAAGTATTTTCTAGTCTAGCTCCCTTTTCTGGATAACATCCCAACCTCACTTGACATGTCCTGAGAACTACTACTGAAGAGTTAATGGAGTGGCCCCAGAGTGCCTTGGCTAATCCGCATAACAATTGCATAGGTATTATCAATCTCATTTTATATATGAATAATATCTGCTGCTCAGAGACATTGGAGAACTGTGTCCTGCCGTTCACACATTTCAGCACAAAGCTAGCCTTTTCTATGCTTTGATAATGATGTGCCTTCACAATATTAGGTACATACATTGTTCAAACAGAGACCACATTGTTTTTCTAAATAACATATCTAAACTGGCGGTGGCCTCTGGCCACTGCACACACAGAACTTTCACCTTGGTGGTGTAGAATACGTCCTCTCTCCTCACAGTACCATCAGCAATCTTCTCCCGAATGGCCTTTCCGACCTCCTCCTCGTTTTGGTAGAAGTATGCTGCATCGATGTGACGGAAGCCCACGTCAATAGCCACTTTGGTGGCTTCCCCAGCCTTGCTCTTGGGAGTCTATGAAACAGGAGTAAGAGGAGTCAGCCATCTGCCTGACTCCGAGAAAATCAGTGCATTTCCACGGTGGCATTTTCTTCTTTCTTTTTCTTTTATCTTTTATTTTGGGTTCAGGGGCACATGTTCAGGTTTGTTATATAGGTAGATTGTGTGTCACAGGGGTTTGATGTACAGATTATTCTGTCACCTGGGTAAGCACAGTACCTGATAGAGAGTTTTTCCGAGCCCCTCCCTCCTCCCACTTCCAACCGCAAATAGGCCCCAGTGTCCATCGCCCCCTCCTGGTATCCATGTGTGTTGTTCAGCTCCCACATTAAGTGAGAACATGTGGTATTTGGTTTTCTGCTTCTGGGCTAGTTTGGTAAGGATAATGGCCTCCAACTTCATCCATGTTGCTGCAAAGGACGTGATCTAGTTCTTTTCTTTTTTGTTCTTTTCCATGGTGTTTATGCACCATGTTTTCTTTATCCAGTCTACCACGGACAGGCATTTAGGTTGAGCCCATGTCTTTGCTACCCAATGGTATTTTCAGTTTCTGCTGGCCTTCTGCTCCCCTTTTGATCATGTGGGTTTCCATGGTAGACCTGCATACTCTGAGGACAGCAACTAAACTCCTGTAAGCTTCTATTTCCAAATAAATTAGTGGAATGAGCCTCACTCTGGAGCATGGACAAATCATATCTCATTCAGTGTAAATCAATTGTGCAATAATAACCAACAGGAAGGCCAGGGGTGGTGGCTCATGCCTGTAATTCCAGCACTTTGGGAGGCCGAGACAGGTGGATCATGAGGTCAGTAGTTCCAGACCAGCCTGGCCAAGATGGCAAAACAATCTACTAAAAATACAAAATTTAGCCAGGTGTGGTGGCAGGCTGGTGAAGCTGAGGCAGAGAATTGCTTGAACCCAGGAGGGGGAGGTTGCAGTGAGCTGAGATTGTACCACCGCACTCCAGCCTGGGTGACAGAGCAAGACTCCATCTAAAATATAATAATAGTAATAACAAACAAATATATATATACACATATACAGCTGACCCTTGAACAACGCAGGCTTAAACTGCACAGTCCCACATATATGAAAATTTTTCTCGATCAAAATTACACTAAGTGTGCCTGCTTCTCCTGCCTTCCTTCCCCCTCCTTCACCTCCTCTGCCTCTGCCACCCCAGAGACAGCAACCCCAACCCTTCCTCGTCCTCCTCAGCCTACACAGTGTGAACGCAACAAGGATGAAGACCTTTGCAATGATCAGCTTCCACTTAATGAATAGCAAATAGATTGTCTCTTCCTTATGATTTTCTTATTAAGAGTTTCTTTTCTCTAGCTTACTTTTCTCTAGCTTACTGCATTATGAGAATACCGTATACCATACATATAACATGCAAAATAGGTGTTAACTGTTCATGTTATTAGTAAGGGTTCCAGTCAATGGTCGGCCTGGTTTCACTCAGGACACAGACCTCACCTCACCAAGCTGGCGTTGTTGCAAAGTTAGGACAATAACATGTACCCGCCCTGCCTCAAATTTCAAACGGGTTAGTTTAAATCTGAGATTCTCACCTAGCAAGCTTCCTAGAACAGCAGGACAAAAGGCAGCACAGCACACACGCAGGAACAAAAATTCTCATTCCTGCATGACTTAAGGTAAAAACACCACTTAGAGTATTAAGAAAGCTTCTTTTTCATTTAGTGCACTTGAAATGTCTGAATATTAAACACATACACATATTATAATTTATTCTGGTAAATGAGGGGGTTATGGGAATTTTGTTCCATTCTCTATGGCACTTTTCTGTCTTTTCTAACAGCAATAAACATTATATATAACCCATGTAAGACACACATTATGCCCAACAGATGAAACGGATACTTATGCCATTAAAAACCTACTGAGCTTTCCAGCAGCTGTCAGCTAGTGATATCTCACCAAGACTGGGCCCATCCGTTGGTCTCTCATTTAGGAGGCAATTCCTAAATGCATTTACATTGCAGTGGCCAGTGTGGCACCTCAAGTTCTCTGCAGGGAGCTGAGTGGTTGGGTGTCTGGTGTATTAGGTGAGAAACACGATTCAGCCCTTACTGTGATCTTGTGCCTCCTAAGCCTTCCCATCGAATTACCTAATATTTTGAATCACAGTGGCTCCTTACATGACAAAAGGTTTGGATGGTCAAACTGGCAAATGCTTCCAGCCCCAACAACCTCACAGCAAAGCTGCCAGCAAGTATTCATGCTGGCTTCCAGTTCCCTTTGGGCCCTTGGCCTCTCACGTTTCTAACCGAGAATGGAGCAGCTCTGAGCAGGCTGGAAGATGAGAGCAGCCTGAGCGTGGGGTTTTTTAATGTAAGAAATAATGAGTACTTACCAAGGACGGTTGTTGAGGAATTCAATAAGATAATGCATGGAAAACACTTAAAATACATGAAATCAGTTGATATATGTTAGATCACAATAATACTAATAGTAATAATCATAAAAAGAATTTGCCAAAAAAATCAATCTCCAAACCCTCAGAGTCAACAACTTATCACCCTCTTACTGCAAAATATACAGGACCCTGTAAGCCCCTGGGGTCCACTTACGTCTTCAGGAGCATAAGTGCCAAATCCTAGCACCGGCATGAGGTGTCCATCATTCAGCCTCACGGAACGGCTGTGCTTCAGATCCATTGCTGCCCACAGCCCAGCTAACTGGACTGTCTTTCCTTCCGTATCCTCGCCGAGAGCCCAGTAGGAGACAAGGTTGCTGCGTTCTTTATTTCCATCAAATACAAGATGGGTGGGGTGGAGATTACAGCTGCCTATGATTTCAAAATGAACTTGAAATCAATCCGTTGCGGTTTTTTCAGATTCTTTCATGTCTCCGCAGGCCTGTCTTAACAGGAAAATCATACGTAAATATTTGCATACTAGAAGAGTTTGAATTTTTTCTTCAGCATTGTTCACATTTGATTTCTCAGTTAAAAAATTAAGCGTGCCTAAAGAAACTATCAACAGAGTAAATAGACCACCTACAAAATGGGAGAAGATTTCTGCAAACTATGCATCTGACAAAGGTCTGATATCCAGCATCTACGAGGAACTTAAACAAATTTACACAAATGAAGCAAACAACCACAATAAAAAGTGGGCAAAGGACTAGGACATGAACGGACACGTCTCAAGAGGGGATAAACATGCAGCCAACAAACGTGAAAAGAAGCTCAATATCACGATTATTAGAGAAATGCAACTCAAAACCACGGTGAGACACCGTCTCACGCCGTCAGAATGGCTGTGATTGAAGTCAAAAGGACGACAGATGCTGGCAAGGTTGTAGCGAGGAGGGAACGGCTGTACACGGTTGGTGGGAGTATAGGGAACGGCTGTACACGGTTGGTGGGAGTATAGATTAGATCAGCCATTGTGAAAAACAGTGCCGTGATTCCTCAAAGGCCTGAAGTCAGAAATACTATTGGACCTAGCCATCCCAGTACTGGGTATATACCCAAAGGAATATAAATTTTTATTTTACAAAGACACGTGCATGTGTCTGTTCACTGAAGCAGTATTCACAATAGCAAGGACATGAAATCCACCCAAATGCCCATCAGCGATAGACTGGATATAGAGGATGTGCTGCATGTACACCACGGAATACTATGTGGCCATACAAAAGACCACGTGCTTTGCAGGAATAAGGATGGCATTATTGGCCATTATCCTTAGCAAACTAACGCAGGCACAGAAAACCAGTTACTGTATGTTCTTACTCATAAGTGGGAGCTAAATGATGAGAACACATGGACACATACAGGGTGGAGTGTGGGAAGCGGGAGAGGATGAGGAAAAATAACTAATGGGTACTAGGCTTAATACCTGGGTGATGAAATAATCAATATCTGGGTGATGAAATAATCAATACCTGGGTGATGAAATAATCGGTATCTGGGTGATGAAATCATCAATACCTGGGTGATGAAATCATCAATACCTGGGTGATGAAATCATCAATACCTGGGTGATGAAATAATCGGTACCTGGGTGATGAAATAATCGGTATCTGGG
>CM052669.1:4290107-4316508 GCA_028533165.1 Leontopithecus rosalia
TCATTAAAAAATCTGGAGACAACAGATGCTGGAGAGGATGCGGAGAAATAGGAACACTTTTACACTGCTGGTGGGAGTGTAAATTAGTTCAACCATTGTGGAGGACAGTGTGGCGATTCCTCAAGGACCTAGAAATAGAAATTCCATTTGACCCAGCAATCCCATTACTGGGTATATATCCAAAGGACTATAAATCATTAAGGCTTCTTAAGCAGTCACAAGGTTGAAGCCACTTTGCCAGAGGTTAGGATTAATCGGTGGGGCTAGATAGCCTACCTGTAGTTCAGTTCCCGAAATATTTGCAGAGTATCTTTCACATGGAAATCAGTGTTCCTAGTATTTCTTTTTAAGTCAGGCACGTACGAATAAGTCCAATAGTTCCACATTCACTTTTGTGAGTCTGTATCTTCACGTCTGTCCCTGGGCTGGGACTAAAACAAGAGCCTTTTTTGTAACAAGGACATGGGAGTGATGGTGCTGGGGCAACTGCATCGTGATGGAAGAATACCCGAGACTGGGTGATTGATAAAGAAAGGGATTCAACTGGCCCTTGGTCTGCAGGCTGGACATGAAGCCTGGTGCAGGCATCTGCTTCTGGGGAGGGCCACAGGGAGCTCACAGTGATGGCAGAAGTAAGGGGGAGCCCGTGTCTCACACCACATGAGTGGGAGCAAGAGAGCGAGGGGGCAGGTGCCACACGCTTTACACAACCGGATCTCCCAGGAACTCACAGCGAGAACTAACTCATCACAAGGGGATGGCGCTGAGCCATTCATGAAGGACTCACTCCATGATCCAATCACCTCCCCCCAGGCCCTGCCTCCAGCACTGGGGACTACGTTTCGGCATGGGATTTGGAGTGGACAAATATCCAAACTGTATCATCGGTTATTGCTGAATTTGGAAACCCCGGTCCCAGGGATAAACACCTTCCCAAACTTGGCTTAGAAGACCAAGGGAGGGTTTCCTGTGTCTCTGGGGCATGGATTACATGAGGGAAAAGTATCAGGTGTGTGAGTGTCAATGACTCTGCCATTCATAGGTTGTAACACATGATCAGAAGGGCACAACAGGTTGAATATCCAGGTTTGCTAAGATTGCAGAGGTTGGTCTAAGCTGGGAGTCCACCTTCTTCACCAAGGTGTTCCTCAGAATCCATGCCAAGGGACCTGTCCTTGCCAAAGGGGGGTCCTGCCTAAGCCAGAAGGTGAAGACACGCCAACTTCTGAGAGCACAGCTCCCCTTTAATACCAAAAAGCTCGCTGCCTTCAGCACCCCAAGTTTTCTCCTCTCCGAGCTTTCGATGCTCTACATGTGTGAACTGCAGGAAAAGAGGAGGCACCCAGCATCCAAGAGAGCAGTCGGGAGTAAGGGCTATTACCAAGAACAGTTAGAGGTTCCCCAAAAAGCTAAAAATAAAACAACAGCTTGACCTACCCATCCCACTGCTGCGTACATATCCAAAGAAAATGAATTCAGTATGTCCGAGAGATATCCACACTGCACAGTAGCCGAGACATGGGACCAACCTGAGTGTGGATGGACAGATGAATGCATAAAGAAAACGTGTTATATGTGCACAGTGGGATTTTATATTGTTTCTTTTTCGGCCGATTTGTTACTGGAGTGTGGAAATGCAGCTGAGTTTTCTGTGTTGATTGGGCATCCAGTACCTAACTCCCCAGCTCCCTCCTGCTGCGGAGCCTCAGGTTGATGTACCAACGTAACACATCAGTCTGCATCCAGAATGTCCACCTAGAGCAAAGCCGTGGACACTAGCAACGACAGACCGAAGTTCATTCTGTTAAGCTGATGACATCTGGGAGTTGCGACTTCAGCATAATTTAATCTACCCAAATACTCCTGTCTTGTCTCAGTTGCCTGCAACCGACTTTGGTTTCAAACACTGTATTAGCTGGAGCTCAGTGCCAGAAACAGAGACTGTTCTATGTACTCCTGTATTAGCTGGAGCTCAGTGCCAGAAACAGAAACTGTTCTATGCCTTTTAAGCAGAAATGAGACAGAGTCTTGGCTGCATAGAAAACACTGGAAAGGCCTGAAAGTGGAATCTTGACATGACCTCTAGGAACTGCTCTAAGAATAGCGTGCACCTGACCCAGCACAGGAGTGTCTGCACCTCCCCATCAGGAAGGCTACCTCGGAAATCCTCGCTTTCAAGAAGATACCTCCATCCAGAGCTATGACAGCCAGAATCAGGAAGCCACAGCCACACAGTGCCCTGGACACAGGAGCCCAGCAGGTGGTGCAGGGAGTGTAGCCTACATCTGCCTGTGGTCACCTGGGAAACCAGAGGCTGTGCCGGCCACCTCTATTACTTTCACTGCCAGCAGAAAACACCAGACGCCATCAGATTTTGGCTGCTGCTTCGTTCTGCCTTCCAGGACTTGTGGGAGTGCTTCAAAATGGCAGAACCCAGTTAGCGTATAGAGGTCGTATTTGCAAGGTCTTTCTACGTTGTCTTAACCTCTTTGTGCTTGGCCAGTTTTGCCAATGCACATATCCTAATCTTGTGACTCTAGAGAATGGAATTCATCTGACTTTCTATAGATTATGCTGCGTTTCAACAACTGCACATTTTTTCACATAAAATGAAATTGGGACGCATCTTAAAGTTGATAGCATGACATAAGTTATTTGGCAGAGTTTTTCTTTTTGTGGGGGGAGGTGGAGGGACAGAGTCTTGCTCTGTAGCCAGGCCGGACTGCAGTGGCACGATCTCAGCTCACTGCAACTTCCATTTCCCGGGTTCAAGTGATTCTCCTGCCTCCGCCTCCTGAGTAGCTGGGACTACAGGCGCGCGCCACCATACCTGGCTAATTTTTGTATTTATAGTACAGACAGGGTTTCACCATGTTGACCAGGATGATCTCGATCTCCTGACCTCATGATCTGCCCACCTCGGTCTCCCAAAGGGCTGGGATTACAGGCGTGAGCCACCACACCCAGCAGTTTTTTTCTCTCTTAGGTAGTACATAAAATAATAATGCATCTTACAATCGTCAGCATCTTATATTTGAAGAACCACATACCCAAGAGGGAATGGGCCCTGCCACCACCTCCATTCAGACTTCAGAACTGTGAAGTCTGAAGAGCTTCAAATCATTCAGACTTGATTACTGTGAGAGAAGAACTTCCTACAGTTTTAAGCCACCCAGATTTTGCCAATGTGTTATAGCAATTGTAGGAAACTGATGTAAGTGTGCAAGAAGCAGGCAGGAAAGGGGCCATTTATGCCAGAGAGACGTTACTGTGAACAAAGCAACAAGATGGGAAATAACCAGTGTTTCCAAAACACTGAGACAAATTTAGTGTGGCTGGCATGAGGCAACCAGGAGTGGAATGGGCGTAGACAGGAGCTCCATCATGAGGACAGTACAGGCTGTCCTCCCCTTTCAGGGGGCAGCAAGGATGACCTGACCCCAGCTCCCTTCAGTGGGAGGGAGGGAGACATCAAGTATTTGATTCTTCTGCCTCAGCCTCCCAAAACACTGCAATTAGAGGCATGAGCCACTATGCCCAGCTATGAATAATAGTTGTATTTCTTCAGGGTTCACAGTGTAATTAACTTTTGCACTTTGTGGAAATTTAACAAGTCCTGACTAGCGTAACAGTATGCAGGATTGTAAACTAGCTGAAACAGTCGTGAGGTTTTGCCGATTACAGAAAATCTGACAATTTTGACCTGTCATGATCTATAAAATATGCTAGCTTTTGATAACCCCGGAAGCTATTTTCTTTTACTCCTCATTCTGCTGCTGTGCCAACAGATCAAAGTCTCATTTGTCCTTTGCTCCTGCCAGTCTGTATGTGTCTTCTTCATGCATTTTGGTGAATGTTTTCTCTTGACCATTATCTTGATAGATGCCCACTTCCTCGTCCTATTGCCAGTAAGTTAAATACAGTCTTCTCTGTATCCATCCCGCATCCAGGAAACGTGGGGTGGATGCACACTGCATGGAAACCTGCAGTGAGGGAAGGAAACATGGCTAATAGCAAAGCCATAATTCCTACTTACCTTAATCACACTGCTCGGAGTAACCCCGGCGTACTTCTCAGAGAAATCCTGCTTATCACTGGAAAGTGTCCCTACAAACCCTGTTCGTTCAGAACATTGCGTACCTACATCTGAGTCACTGAGAACAGGACACTTTCTTACCAAATAAACCTATAAAGTTCAATCACACTCTCTCCTCTACTACCAAATCCATTCATCTGAATTGTAATGGGTTCTGAATATCATGGACAATTTAAGTTCAACGCACATTTATAGAACATTGTGAAGTTTACAAAGCACTCTCAAAAACCTGAACTCGTTCATTAAAAGCATACTCCCTAGAATCGAAATCATAGCTCTTTTCTGTTAAAATCCCTGGTGGTGTCTCTACGTGAAATTGCTTGTCTTATGGAAAGTTTTAGAGCAAGACAGCTAGTAAGCCTTCATGTCTGCTGCACTTGACCTTGCAGAAATCAATATTATTTTATAATATTGTCACAATTATGACCACAAATTCTATACAGAAGATCCCGAATATATGTCAAAAAAAAATTTAATCCATAATTTGGATTGTTCTTATGGCCAGGACTATGACATTCTTCAGGTGGTAACAATTCCAGTACAAATCCGAGATGGTACATTTTATGCATATAATGCCTAAATATTATAAATGCCTAAATGTTATGCATCCGATGCCTACATGTAACATCTCATGCGCAGAATGCCTCATCACACCCAGTAGAGGCCACGTCCATTTGAGAACAGATTGGGCTGACTCAACTTCAAAACTAAAATCTAGAGACTCAACGAAATTTGTCTTCAGTGTTTCAAAAGCTCACGGGCAGCTGTCATTCCATATTTGTGTGGCATCTGATGTCCTTTTTTCTCCTTTGATTTTTCTGGAAAGTAACAAATTTAGTAACCTAGCAATGACTAGTTTCTACAAGTCATCTCTGCCATCCAAACAAAATCGGGGCATCTTTGCTTCCTTGACACTTCTAGACATTGGCTATAGTCTAATAGAATTTACCTCTTATCTCCTTTGATCCCCTCATCATTTACAGGAAATCCTCTAAAATTGTCTCTGTTCGAACGTCTCATAGATCCTTCAGATTCCTTGCAGAATCACATAGGATAGTTTACTGACCCCTGATTTGGTGAAAGAAGTTATAGTCTTTTGGGTACTCTTGCTCCCATGAGTCATTTTCAGGAGCTGGTCTCTAAATGTCTGCTGTCCCTTCAAAGACAAAGCAATATTGTCTGAGTTTAAAAGCCAAACTCTCTCTATCTCTATAATAAATACGTCACATATTAATCAAGGAGTTTCCCTATTTTTATCGATTGATTTTTTTTTTTTAGAGACAGGGTCTCACTGTGTTACCCAGGCTGGATGCAAACTCCTGGGCTTTAGTGATCCTTCCACCTCACCCTCCCAAATGGCGGGCACTGTAGGGGAATGCCACTAGCTGCCCTACTTTCACGGTAGGTGTTACAGATCCTGTAAGCTGTTCTTCCTTGTCTGGCTACAAATGGGCTTCCTGTCACTCCATGTCAGTGCTTAATATAATCTGGACTACATAGGTAGCCCAGATCATTTGCCATGACTGGATTAACTTCTTAGATTTGTATTTCCAGCACCTTCAGAGTTTAGCACCATCCCAGTCGTGTCTCTCTGGACCGTTACTTGTAGGTGGCATTATAATTTATCATTCAAACCATGATACATGGGCGACAGGCTTAAATTGGGAATGCAGGCATATCTGACCCACCGCCACCTCCACACCTGTACAAGTATTTGGACACAAGACCCGGACTGTGTCTTTTCAAAATACAGACACTACCCTCCCATACCCAGTGGGCAGCATCAGAAGGAAAGGTGAACCCTCAGCACCTGGTTGTGGGGAAACCTCCCAGGCCTCCTTTGTTTTCTGGCCCTCCTGAAGACCCTGCCATTCACATTCATAGACATCCATAATAGCAGCTGTTTCCAACAAGCTGCCACCAGAAAAAGAGAGCCTGTGTTATGCAAAAACAAACTGCTTTTACACAAGAGAATGAAATAAAAGCCCCAGAGGAAACAAGGGCTGCTTCGTGCTTCTGCAAGTCAGGCCTCAGTGTTCCAAGGTGGTCCAGGGGCTAATTGAGCCTCCTTGACTCCTCTAGAATGTCCTGGCATTGAAAGTTGCCTCTCCCTCCTCTGCCAGAAAAACATACTTACTAATAATACCAATATATTATTTTGTACCAGTTATGCCACATGAAATAATTCTTATTTATTCATTCAAAAAAATATTTATCAAGCATCTCCAACAGGCCAGCCTCTATTCTAGACACTGGGGAAACATCAGTGAACAACACAGAGAGAAATACCAGCCTTCACAGGGCTGGCTTCTGATAAGGAAAGACAGAAACCAAATAAAGTAAGTCAATTATATGACATGTTAGAAACCAAAAGATACTGAGGAAAAATGGAAGGAAGGGGTGCAGGTGTTTCTGAGAAGTGAAATCCTACTGATCACTGGAAAGGGTCCTAACAATTTAAATAAGTAAACTGATCAAGGAAGTTCTCCCTAAGAAGAGGATATTTAACAAAGGCTTGAAGGAGCCAGAGCAAGCCGTGAGGATGGCTGTTGGGAAGCTGTTTCAGGCAGCAGCGGGAGCAGTGCCAAGGCCCTGGGGTGGACTCATGCCCGGCTTTGAGAAACAGGAGACTGACGTGGCTGGGGCAGAGAGAGAGGAAGTGGGAGGCGAAGTGAGACAGGTGATGGGATGGGCATGAGGACGGGAGCACGTTGGACATAAGTGACAGGGGAAGATTTGGAGTGACATGATCTGGCTTACATCTCACAAGGAACATTCTATCTCCTGAGTCGAGGCTAGACAGCAGGGGAGGCATGCGGGGAGACAGAGATGCCAGTCAGGAGGCTACCGCACAGACCCAGGCAAGAGAGGACACTGACTTAGACCAGGAGAGCCGCCACAGAGGCAGTGGATGCCTTCAGATTCCAGATAGGGTTTGAAAGCGCAGCCAACAGGATGAGTGCCCTCTCCATGTTCTCTCAACTGTGCTGGTTTTTATAAAATATGTGAAAGCCATTTTTGGCTTCCAGTATGAAAGGATGAATCCATTTAGCTTCCTTAGCAACATTCCTTTGGCCATTTCTATGTTTTAAATATTTGTGTCCCTCCAAAAGTCATATGTTGAATCCTACCCTCAAGGTGATGGTATTAACAGGTGGGGCTTTGGAGTTGATGAGGTCATGAGGATGGGGCCCTCATGAATGGGATTAGTGCCCTTAGAAAAGAGGCCAGAGGGAGCTGAGAACCAGGAAACACACCCTCACCTGACACCAAATCTTCCTGAGCCTTGGCTTGAACTTCCCAGCCTCCAGAATGTTGAGAAATAAATGTCTGCTGTTTATAAGCCACCAGTGCATGGCATTTTTGTTTCAGAAGCCTAAACAGACTGAGACAGCCATGATCACTGTAATCTTTTAAAAATCTTTTCCTTCACATTTGCACAGTCCAAGAGCAGGTGCTGACTGGGAGACCCTTCCTTTCCCTAGAGAACAGCGAGTGGATTTTTCTGATTATAGAAGGGCTTATTTACCTGCCATAGGATTTGCAATTGAGAACATCACCTTCCCCAGGGGCAATTCTAACCCCTCAGCACACTGCTTTTAGATCAAAATAGGTCCTCTCTCTTCACCTAGCATTCACTTTCCTCTGATCACAACAAAAAGGTAAAGGAGAACCAGCACAAGACCACACACATGCACATACAGGCGTGCACACATACAAGAACACACTTATGCACACATGCACACACACATGAACACATACGAGCACACACACATACACACACACACGTGCATGCAGACATCTTCCTTTACTACATCTGTGTTACATTGTCCCCGCTGGCCTTTGTTTTTTTTTCAAGTTTTAATGAAAGCTTGTATATAAGATTACCTTATTCCTGCATCTTCTCAATTGTTTCCTTCTTGTATTTGCCCTTTTCCTTTCCTACTTGGTGAGATTTGGCTTTCTGAGACCTCGGTCATGTAGGGATCAGCACCTGAGACGTCAATCATCACCTGTGGAAGTCTGTCCTGCAGACCTTGACTCAGCAACAGATGAATGAAATACACTCTGATACACCTGAGTACAGGAAATCCAAGTGGGCTAGGGAGGGCATTCAGAGGGCGACTGCAGCTAATCAGCAACAACTCCCTGTTCCTCCTTGCATTTATTACAGTACAGGTTTAATAACAGAAGTTCTAAGTCCACACACTTGTGGATAATTAACATGGTTAAAAGAGTGGTTTATGAATAATAAAAAGTCTTGGTTCTGGAGCCCAGAATAAACACCAGCGGGTAATTCCCCTTCGACCTCGCCCTGGGAGGGCCATCCAGTACAAAGTTTACATGAGCAAACAGAGTAGGGACAAAGGAATGTGAGGTAAACAGACTTACCTGGGGAAGCTTTTATTATTCTGTCCTTTACCCTATGACTTAAAGTTCTAATGTAAGAACTGGCTGCCTTCAACCCATTCCATTAAAACCTTTCAGCCTTCCAAAAGGTTTGAGACTATAATCTTATAACTTTCCCTAATATTTTGCCAGCCACCCCAAGTGAATCCCAACAGCTTTCTGGGCAAGGACCTTTTTGCAGTCTTGGTCCAGTTTTAGCCTAGTGATAACCCCCTCGCTGGGGTGAGAGCCCCCGTGGACAGTTGAGTCGTTAGTCTTTTCCTGCTGCACCTGTTCAATGTAGATGACACATTTCTTCCTGTACATCTAAACTTCTTTGCCAATTTGCCAACCTTTATGGTGTCCTCACACAACCTGAACTTCATCATCCTTTCAGATGGGCATGGATCAAACACTACTTCTGTCTCAGCTCTTTGGAAAGAGGGGAAGATACAACTGTCCTGCGAATGTGGGAAGGTGTGTGGAAATGCTTTTTGCAGCTATTGCTTCGGTCAGAAGTCACAAAGGGATTGAACTTCATTGTGGCTGCTCCCACTTCAGTGATGGCCACAAAGGGCCCCACTGGTTACTAATGTGTTTTTTCAACTCATACATTTAAACTGTATAATCTGGTATATTGTAGAAGAGAACTGTGCAGCATTAAATATTTGCATCTCACACTCACATGGCACAGAAATATTCAAATAACAAAAACATGCCAATTTATGACGGTTAATATTAACTCACTATAATTCTTCAAAGTCTCACAATTATTTGA
Organism: Leontopithecus rosalia; assembly: GCA_028533165.1. Taxonomy (NCBI): domain Eukaryota; kingdom Metazoa; phylum Chordata; class Mammalia; order Primates; family Cebidae; genus Leontopithecus; species Leontopithecus rosalia. Next base: position 4,299,371 of record CM052669.1, read on the forward strand.
TCAATTTCAGGAGAAACTATTCTGTTTTTGCACTATGTTCATGCAAATTGCCTAAGACTCGTCAGTTTCTGCTATTTCCATATATAGAGTGACTGACTGATTCTATGAATATTCTGCCTCAGTATTTAAAAAACAATCTCCTGTAATAATTGGAAAAGTTGACAGAAGTGATTAGATTTGCATAAGCAGTATCTCTTATTTTGTAAATCTTCATGTGAACCTTCAGTATGTCTTATTTTGTGAATCTTTATCATAATATGAAGTATTCCCATTACTTTTAGGAAAATAACCAGTGCTTACTTAACATGATCCTCATAAGATCGCATAATGTATACACCTCTGTATGCTCACTTTGCGTTTTATCATCAATGTGTGTTGCAACAAAGCAAAACCAACTTCCACGAGCAGGTCAGCCAGCAAACTTTAGTGAATGCTGCCCTCTAATGCCTGCCTCTGATATTACATCAGTTCAAGCTTTTGACCCAAAACAGACACAAATGAGGTCACTTAAGAAGACTTTAGCAATCATTTTCAAGTTCCCTTTGATTAGCTCATGCCACAGATGAGCAAATTGAAGCCCAAAACGTCAGGTGTTTCACCCAAGATCACACAGCAGAGAGAGTTAGAACCCAGAATCGCTGTCTTCCCCCAGAAAGGGCATGCGAGGTGTGACTGAAGGGCTCTAGGGATGGTGCCTCCCCCGTCAGGCTTTCTGAAATTCACAAACTGCAAAACGCGGCACTGCCCCTAAGAATGTATTGCAGAAAACAGCAAAGGATTCTGACACAGCTCCATTAAGAAGCAACCAGAATTCATGCAGCTGGGGTCCCAGAAAAGCTGGAGAGGTAGCAGAGACCAGGTGCTGTGAGGTTTTGTGTATTGAACTCCGGATTTCTAACTCAATCCCGATGATGGCTACGTGGAAGGCCTCTAAGCAAATTGAGAAAGGTCAGTCCCGCTCCAGGGTATAGGACGGGTCTGGAGACAGGAAGACCAGCAAGGCTTTATTGCTTTATTTTGGTAGTCCAGGGTACCAGCGACGAGGACCGCAGGACTTCTACTTTTCTAGCTCATAGGGTGTATTAGTCCGTTTCACGCTGCTGTTAAAAACATACTGGAGGGAATTTACAAAAGGAAGAGGTTTAATCGGACTTACAGTTTCATATGACCGGGGAGGCCTCGCGATCGTGGCATAAGGCACGGAGGAGCAAGTCAGATCCGTGGATGGCGGCAGGCAAAGAGAAAGCTTGTGCAGGCCAACTCCCCACTATGGTACCATCAGATCTCATGAGACTTACTATCAGGAGAACAGCACAGGAAAGACCCACCCTATGATTCAATTACCTCCCACAACACGTGGGAATTCAAGATGATATTTGGGAGGGGAAACAGCCAAACCGTACCCCATAGCTCATGGGAAGATGGTATCATCAGGCTGCCTAGAAGACACAGAAGGAGAAAGGGTTGTGAGGCCAGAGGAACAGTCACTGTGGCCACGCTGAGCTTGAAGGCTGTGTACACAAATGTGAACCGGACAGAGCCAATCCTTCAAAATGGATCCCAAGCAGCTAACCAGGTGCAAATTTTAAATATCGCCAGGCAAGCCATTTGTTGACTGGAAATCACACAAGCACCGCGAGTTCTCCAAAATCCACACCTGTTTAACTTTGGGACTTTCAGAGCTCACTTGAACCAACCTATCAGAGCTTACCTGAACCAACCAATTAGAGCCTATCAGAATCAACCAATTAGAGCTCACCTAAATCAACAAATGAGACCTCCTCTAAACCAACCAATCAGGGCTCAGCTATATCAACCAATCAGGGCTCAGCTGTGCTGGCCAATCAGTTTGAATTTTTCATTTGCACACTTGAACCTGATTGGGCAGGAACCTTTGCTATAAAACCCCGTCCCAACTACTTGGGAAGCTGAGCAAGGAGAATTGCTTGAACCCCAGAGGAGAGGTTGAGTGAGATGACTGCAGTGAGATGAGATTGGGCCACTGCACTCCTGGGTGACAGAGCAAGACTCCATCCCTCAAATAAAAAAATTAAAATTAATTGAAATTTAAATTTAAAAAACACCAAACCCTCCCTTTGTTCTCTGGGACACATCTTTACACAAAAGGCTGCATCTTTCTAGTTTGTCCATTGTTTGCTGGAATAAAGTCTTTTTCCTCCAATTTCCTTCTCAGAAAACTTCTCCTTACAACCTTAGAAGACAGCCAGATGGAAATACTTTGTAGGTGTTGGAATATCAGGCCTGAAGCTCAGGAGCAGGGGGCAGATTTCAGTTATAGATTTTGCACCGAGATACATTTAATATAATTTTTTAAAATGTCATAGTCATTATGTAATAAATTAAATAAGTTAAATAATTGGATATATTAAATAAATAAAAGATGTAATAAAAGTATGCCATGTAATAATTACATAATGTAATATAAAATATAATGTTAAAATCCTAGTTGTTACACCGAGATAAGTCTGCCTTGGAGGCAGGTGGAGTTGCCTAGGAAGACCGTGCAGAATGAGAGGACAGGAAGACAATTGGAGAACCCACATAACGGCGCGGGCAGAGTCCACACAGGAAATGAAGGAAAGGCAGATCCTTTCGAACGATATTGATAGGATCTCACATCGCAGAACGGGGGAGCAGTTTTGAGAAAAATACGCTAACCGCTGACAAATCTTGGGGTAAAATGTGTAACTCCACACTGCCAACCGAGGAAACAGCAAGAAGCTACTGGTTAGAGCCACCAAAGCTCCTGGAAGGTTACGAGTTGCCCAGAGAAGAGGGGCCCCCGTATGAAGAAAGGGAGAAGGAACACAAGGACCCCGAGGACGCATCCCAACAGAAGAGGACCATCCTCAAGGAGAAGGGCTGTCAAGCCTCATTGTTACCGTAATGTACTTTGTAGAGGGCACAGTAATTTTTCCACACGTGAGCGGGGAGGTTCAGAAGCCCTAAGTGGGTATTCAAATCAATAGTACAATCTAAATGATAACCTGACTCTGATTTGGGAGTGTGGTGACTAAGAAAATCAGTGCCGCATATGCCAAATGACAAACAGATGACACGAGTTAGCAAAGTTTCTTGTTTTGTTTTTATTAAAGAATATTTAATGCTGATGGGGCTATGGTGAAATAACTCTCTACTGCAAGAACAAAAATTAATGTCAACCTTTTGTACAACAATTTTGCAATATATATCAACATGTTGACATCATTTGATATGGTAATTCCAATTCTAAGATTTTTAATTAAAGAAATAATGTATAATATGGAGAAAGCTTAATGTTTATCTCAAGGTTATTTATAACAGGAAAAAACTAAAATCAAACTAACTTTTTTATGACAGGAATTTTATGACAGAGGAATTGAGTAAATTATGGTATATGCTTCAAATGGAAAATCAGGGAAACATTAAAAGTAGTAACTGAAAGTTTTTAATAACGGAGAAATAGTAATTCTATAACATTAAGTAGAAGAAATAAGATATAAAATTTTATATACATTATTACATCAGTTCTGTTTTCTTAAGTCCATATAAAATATTTACAAGATGCTAAACATGTTAAGAACATTATGCTTTGCATCTTGTAAATTTATGTTCTAACTCATGGCCAACAGAGAAGATAAGCATACTCCCATCCAAACCCTTTTTCCACACAGGCAGCCAAGTGCTACTCTGTCCTCGGACCTCATCTGCCTGAGCTTTCATGCATTGCTGTTCACCACTCCTCTTCTTAAAAATCCACCACTCGGCTTCTTCAAGTATTTCTTAAAACGTGATTCTTGGTCCTCTTCCTTCCTTCTTTACTGTCTCGTTTGTGTACCTCGTGCAACGATGCACATTTAATCCTATCAGGAAGGGTGATGAGGCGTAAAGAGGACAGATTTGGAATCAAGCAAACAGGTTTTTCTGTGTGTGTTAGTTTGGTTTGTGTGTGTGGTTTGTGTTTGTTTTGTTTTTCTTTGAGACAGGATCTCCCCGTGTCACCCAGGCTACAATGCAGTGGTGTAGTCATTGCTCACTGCAGCCCAAGTCATCTACCCTAGCCTCCCAAGTAGCTGAGACAACACGTGTGTGCCACCATCCCTGGCTAATTTTTTAACTTTTTGGAGAGACTGAGTCTCACTGTGTTGCCCAGGCTAACCTTAAACTCCTGTCATCAAAGGATCCTCCCACCTTGGCATCCCAAAGTTCTGGGACTACAAGCGTGAGCCACCATGCCCAGCTAAGCATACATAGGTCTGAATATCAGTCCCACTACTAACTGTTCTCTATTGAATTACTTAACCTATATGAGCCAAACAATATTTTCCTTACTGGGAGGTTGTGGAGATTAAATGAGGCCATAGTCAGGCTCACCGCATGGTAAACGCTCAATACATATGAGTTATCCTTATAATCATTATCAGATGTGTGTTAATATGGGGCTATTTGCTGATAATTGATTAACAGTAAGACTAACCTTGACTGAGGCCAGCCTTGAAAGTGTTGCAAATGTTTTTCTCACTGCCCTGGGACCTTCCCTGAGTCATTTACTCCCCGTCTACACCAACCAGACCCCCTGCACCCATAGACATGCCTCTGTCACTAAGTGATCTACTGCTTTTGTTCAACTTCTCTACCTCTTCCCCTCCTGTATGCACATGTATATTAGCAAATCAATGAAAGCCAAAGACTGTAAGGTCAAATGTCCAGCTAATGGACAATGACACAGTTTTACCTCTGCTCCCTCTTGGGTTGTATGTCTTTAAAAAGGGAAAGAAATTACTTTTTGGGGAACTCAGCTTTTTTCAGACACGAGCCAACCGATGCTCCGTAGCTAGCTGAATAAAAATCTCTTCCTCCCTCACTCCGTTGTCTCAGGGGTTCTGTCCATGGCTTTTCCTGCAACAGAAAGACTCTGACATCAACAGCTACATGCAGAAGGTCTTGAGGGAATGTTCCTAGGAGATACACCTGTGAGGAAATGAGAAGGCAAGATTGGACCGAGAGAGAGAAGCTGACCCAGGAAGCAGCTGAGATGGAGGCCCTGGCTGCACCTGCAGAGAGCTCTAGACTGGGGATAATTCTTCTGTGTTGTCTCAAATTGAGGCAAGGGGCTGGCACTTCAGATGCTGATATTGGCAGTCATTAGCAGCGAACCACCCCAGAAGGGTGAGGCTGTGGGTGACCTTGGGTGAGGCTGTTTCATGCCCAGGAAGGGGCCCAGCTGTGAATCATCCTGCAATCCTGAGAACCTCTAGAACTATAAATAAAACCATCAAGCCACACTGCTGGCCTCATTTTTTCCCCTTAAATGATGTGGGGGGCATGCACCCTCTCCCGTGAGCTACACCTTCTCCCCACGCCCTTAAAACACTCAAATGAGTAGGGAAAGAGTTCTCCTACAAACACATCCCTCCAGGTAAATGAGAACTCAGGTCATCTGACCTAATGCTTCACGTTCACTGAGAGTTTAATTAGCCAGAAGAGCACCTATTGCCTCATTAACCCTCTGTGGGCCATTAGCAGCTAGAAGAGCAAACACAGCAGCTGGACAAAGCAAACACGCTCGTCATCGCTGAAGTTGAAGATTGCCCATGTGGTAGTTACCCGGGAAGCAGGTTGTCACTAATCCTGCCCAGGTAAGCCTGGTTCATGGGCCCTCTGTGACTCAAGGCAGGACTCTGTGAAAGGGTGATGGGAGAGAAAACCAAGGCAGCCACCTAAGGCTGCCTGTCTTTGTTTTGCTGAGGGACAGGCTGAACACACAGAATCAGGCCATGTTGGTTTCTGACCACACATCAGCAGTGCCTGGACAGGAGGGTCCGGGGCTGTGTGGTTGGGTGGGGAGGTAAAGGTAAGGTCAGAACAGGGGAGAGAAAGGGAGAAAGGACTGCTCTTACTGTGACCTGTGCATTGATGAGCAGAGCTAAATGCAATGGACGAATAAGGAATAAAGGCTGAAGGCTATTGTGTAACGGAAGAAGAGCAGATGTTAGAAGTCATCTCAGAATTCACCTGGACCACTCCTTCATTTTAGAGAAAAAGAAAAAAATCCCGGGGAAGGGCGATGCCTTGCCCAGGGTCACACAGATGACTCATGATGGAAGGAAAATTACAACTTAAATGTTCTGATTTCCATTCCAGGTTTCTATCCACCTCCCCAAATAAAAGAGAGGAAAAGGAGAAAAGAAGATGACAGGAGACAAACTGGAGACATTAAAGAGATAAACTAGGAAAAAAAGAAGAAAATAGTGAAAATTTAAACTGGGAAGGAGATGGAAACAAGCAAAGAAAAAAATAATCATCAAAACTGATGCTGATTCTAAAATCCATGTGCACCAAAAGAGCCAAGAAAATTCTGAAAAGGAGCAAGATGTGGAACTAGTCCTTAAGATTCCAAATATTCTAGAGGTATCATAATCATAATAGTGCGTCCCTAGAACAGGATTTACAAACATGTCAATGGAATGGAGCCTGATGTCTAGAATCAGACCAATGCCTATATGTGCAGTTTAGCACATGAAAAAGGTATCATTTTAACCACTGGTAATTGGACGGGCTAGAAGGGACCTCTCAGTAACAGTGTTGGCACCATTGGCTGTAAATCTGTGGGAGAATTCAGCTAAATCCCTACTTCACACCATTTCCTCCCCAAAACTGAGACATGAGTAACCTCAATAAAAATGGCAATCAATATTAGGCAATATTTTTAAAGCATTAGGAGAAAATACAGTCCTGCATAGCTGGGAAGATGGGAGACTTCATGCCCAAAGTGCGTGCGCACACGCACACACACACACACACACACACACACACAGCCAAAGGGAAAAGGATTGTTATATTTGACTATATTCGAATTTGAAACTTCTGTTTTATAATGGAAACCCAAAATAAAGTTAAAAGTCAAGAGATGGTCCAGAAGGAATATTACAAATATCTAACGCAGAACTCAGAACTGTACAAGATAAAGAACTTCTAAAATTAATACAAAAAGACAAAATTAAAAATTGGCAAAGGGCAAGCAATTCAAAGAAGAAGAAATGAAAATATTCGATTAACATGTGAAAAGTGGATCAACCTCACTGTGATCAGGGAAATGCCAATCAAAGTAAAATGAAACACGTCATACTCATCCACCTGGCAAAATGTCCACGTGTGATGACATGGGGAACGTGGACCTCGTACATTCACAACCAGCTGGTGAAAGTGAAATGGTCACAGTCACATTGTACAGCAAAGCACCAAAATCGATTGACGCTAAATTCCCAAATTCTCACTTTCCTGTTTAAGTGAATGAATAAATGACTTGTTGCTCTTGTAGTAAACAGAATCATGTTGACCAAAAAGTTAGAGACGGAATGTCAGCCTGCGAACCCGGGCGGTAAAGGATGTTGGAATCTCCTGGCATGTCAGCCCGCAGCTGAAGCCAGAGAAGGGTGCAGAGCCAGGTACAAGAGCAGGTTGCAAAGAGATGCCAACCCAAGTGTCCTGAGTGCATCCCCCATCGGAATGGTGGTGTTTAAGACCACTGCCCCCACCTCATTCCCTGGGTTTAAGCTCCCAGACAAGGAAGACGGCTCTGCTGTCAGGTTATCTCATTTTCCAAACCTCAGGGATGAACCTGTTTCAGGTTGGCAAGAGAGCTAATTAAATTCCTTAGTGCAGGGTCAGTCATGCTAAGTGAGAAAGTTGACTCAGCCCGGCAAGACTGACGCGTGTCACTACTCATGACAAGGTTCCCGCATGTCTGCTGCTGAGTCCTACTTGGCCTCCCTTCCTTGAGCTGACTCATTCTCATCTCGCTTTTCTGTGCAGAGTTGCTGGAAAGGACACATGGGGGGGCCGGATAGAAAGGAACATCCCCTAGGTGCTTGTTACACAGGAAATTGAAAAGCTGTCTGGCTGTCAGGTGTGGGGCACAAAGAGTGGGCTGACTTCCTGTACTGTGAGTTCCTAAGGGCACTGGCGAGACAACGTCAGATCCAGGCAGGGCACTAATCAGGTGGAACACATGGAAGCTAACGGCTAAGGAGGGGAAGGTGAGGGGATACTGGGTGCCTGGCAGAGCCAGCTGTTCAAGGGCCTGGTACCCCGCTCCCCTGAAGGACCTGTGTCTACCTTTCTCTATTCTGCAACCTTAAAACCTGAGTTCCAGGGTTTCTTTGTCATGTATGACTCTGACCCTCTGTGTTTCCAGCCAACTTCCCATTTGTGTTCTAGGATCACCCTCTGCTCCTGATCCAGTCAGAGTAATGATTGTCATTCCCTGGGTACTAGGCATGGTGCCTTCCCTGATCCAGTCACAGTAATGATTGTCTTTCCTGGGTACTAGCCACAGTGCTTTCCCTGATCCAGTCACAGTAATGATTGTCATTCCCTAGGTACTAGGCATGGTGCCTTCCCTGATCCAGTCACAGAAATGATTGTCTTTTCCTGGGTACTAGCCACAGTGCTTTCCCTGATCCAGTTACAGTAATGATTGTCATTCCCTGGGTACTAGGCACAGTGCCTTCCCTGATCCAGTTACAGTAATGATTGTCTTTCCCTGGGTACTAGGCATGGTGCCTTCCCTTATCCAGTCACAGTAATGATTGTCTTTCCTGGGTACTATCCACAGTGCTTTTCCTGATCCAGTCACAGTAATGATTGTCTTTCCCTGGGTACTAGGCACAGTGCTCTCCCTAATCCAGTCACAGTAATAATTGTCATTCCCTGGGTACTAGGCACGGTGCCTCCCCTGATCCAGTCACAGAAATGATTGTCATTCCCTGGGTACTAGGCACAGTGCTTTTCCTGATCCAGTCACAGTGATGATTGTCATTCCCTGGGTACTAGGCACAGTGCTTTTCCTGATCCAGTCACAGTAATGATTGTCTTTCCTGGGTACTATCCACAGTGCCTTCCCTGATCCAGTCACAGTAATGATTGTCATTCCCTGGGTACTAGGCACAGTGCTTTTCCTGATCCAGTCACAGTGATGATTGTCATTCCCTGGGTACTAGGCACAGTGCTTTTCCTGATCCAGTCACAGTAATGACTGTCATTCCCTGGGTATTAGGCACAGTGCTCTCCCTAATCCAGTCACATAATGATTGTCATTTTCTGGGTGCCAGGCACAGTGCTCTCCCTGATCCAGTCACAGTAATGACTGTCATTCCCTGGGTACTAGGCATAGTGCTCTCCCTGATGCAGTAACAATAATGATTGTCATTCCCTAGGTACTAGGCACAGTGCTCTCCTTGAGACAGTCACAGTAATGCTTGTCATTCCCTGGTGCTCAGCACCTTTCATGAATTATCTCATGTAATGAACTGAATCTCTGACTCCAGGGGTCCATGACCATAAATCCCAAGCCCTGTCTCCTCTGGATGGTGGTGACTAGGTGCACTGCCTCAAACAAGGATTGGGCCTCAAAACCCTCAGGGATTTTTTATGGGTCCTAGTATGTGTATTTTGACAAAGTACACACACTAGGACCCATCAAAACCCTCTGAAATAGAATCTGTGTGCGCGATGCCTAGGAGAGGCCGTCGAAGATGACTTTTGATAGAGAGCCACCCATCTAGACTCTGGGGGGCATCCCAGCTTTGGCTGATCCCACCCCAAGGGAAGAGACCAACCTCCTTCTCCTGCCATGGAGCCTCTGCTGGGGCCCCCATCTGGGTACTCAGGCTATTTAGCTTCTTCCTTCAACCTCCTCCCTCAAAAACCTATTATAACTCGGGCTGCATTCCAAAGCCAAACCCCTCAGTGCCGTGGGGGTTGAGCACTGGTTCAGGCAGCCCATACCTCTTCTCATTCTCAGACTGCTTGGCGACTCTTTCGGCAGAGGCCACCCGAATCCCAGAGAGAACCGTTGAGTATGCCACGCCCATCACTCAGAGGTCTTCAAAACAAAATGCTAATGGCAACCAGAAATAGCACTGCTCAGCCCCCGGATTTCATGGCAATAAGGAAAGAGCCCCTGAATCAGGGAACTGAAAGGGTAAGGGGTGGGAAAGGTCAAAGCAAAAGGGAGTGTGGGACCCGTCACCTGAAACAGCACCCAACCCATCCGTCTCTGTAATTAAGCACCAAATACAAAAGCAATTAAAATAATAACAATAGCTGAGCCACTGCGCTGGGAAGAATGTATAGATGAGGGGGTGGTGGCCTTGACCTCATGCACTAAGAGAACATAAAGGATTTTTCTAGATGCAGAAGCCACCCACTGAGCACAGTGTTAAGGGGCCACTGAGAGAGGAAGCAACTCCTGTTCCTGTCCAGAGAGGAAGCCAGGGCCACACAGCACAGCACAGGGGTTAAGATCAATCAGCGGTTTCAAAGACAGGCATACCCGAGTTAAAATCCCAGTTCCTCCACTTTCTGCCTATGGGATCTCAGGCACGACCTCTCTATCTGTTATTGGGCATAGTCACTGTATCTACATCACATGGCAAATGTCATGTTAGTGGCCTGACAACTGGAATTAAAATTATATGAGCGAAACGTTTATCTCAGTGCCTAGGTCTGGGTACGAGCTCAACCGACGGTTGATAATCTCTGCTATAACAGTTTCCTTTCCCCATTTCCGCTTCTGACTTCTGGATAGGTGCCACGTAGGGACTTTGTTACTCAGTCTCATTTGCTCCCCCAACACAAAGAGGATAATTACCTCTGACCCCAATCCCACTTAAGTCATTTCCCCAAAGGGTTAAACACACATCCAACAACTAAGAAGAAATTTTTCATCAATCCAGTGTAAACACTGCATTTCCAGGATCCCACAAGTATCACCATTCCTCTTCAACAAGACACGAACCCTGGTGAGCCAACAAAGAAAAAGTTACAGCACCTCTAAAAGGGCCCAGCAGCCAGAGAGAGAGAACTGACAAAACATTCACAACACACACCCAATAAAACACAACCGTGCATTCCTTAACGATGGGGCTACATTCTAAGAAATGTGCCATTAGGCAATTGTCTCATTGTCCAGACTGTATGTGCTTCCACAAACCTAGACGGATACACCCAGGCTGGAAGGTAGAGTCTATCATTCCTGGGCTACAAACCTAGACAGCATATTACGGTACTGAATACTACAGGAAGTTATAATACAATGGTAAGCATTTGTGTATCTAGACATACATTTGTATGTCTAGAGTGCAGTCAAAACATGGTATTAGAATCTTATGGAACCACTGTTGCATAGGTGATCTGTCTTTGGCCAAAAATTACTATGTGGCATATGACTGCATCACTCCTGAAGAAGGAAGATGAACACCTGTGATAGAAGATAATAAGAACATTGGCTGGGCATGGTGGCTCACCCCTGTAATCCCAGCATTTTGGGAGACTGAGGCGGGTGGACCATCTAAGGTCAGGAGTTCAAGACCAGGCTGGCCAACATGGTGAAACCCCATCTGTACTAAAAATACGAAACAGTCAGCCAGGCGGTAGTGTCAGGTGCCTGTAATCCCACCTACCCGGGAGGCCGAAGCAGGAGAATCGTTGGAACCTGGGAGGCAGAGGCTGCAGTGAGCCAAGATTGGACCACTGCACTCCAGCCTGGGCAACGGAGTGAGACTTCGACTCAAAAAAAAAAAAAAGAATAGTTAACAAGACCCTTAAAAAGCATAAAAAAAAAAAACTCCAGGGACTTACCAGAAACACGTTTTGGAATTGAAAATCTAGTACCTATAGACCAAATGTCAAAAATGTGTCAAAGTACAGAGAAAAAAAATTGAGATGAAAATGAGAGGGGAAGAGAAGGGATTGAAGGACAGCTCTGGGGGAGACCTTGTGGTAGATGAACAGGATTTCCAGAAGTTTACCATCCTGCCTTAAGCAATTGGAACACCAGCCAAGATGCATGAAACTGATTTCGGACGCTGGATAACAGAAGCAGAAGCACAGGACATCAGGTTCGTGTGAGAATGCCCTTGCTAAGATTCTAGATTATTGCTAGGTCTCAACCCGCTCAACCCTTGACCACACATCTTTTTGTTTTGTTTTGTTTTGTTTTGAGACGGAGTTTCGCTCTTGTTACCCAGGCTGGAGTGCAGTGGCGCGATCTCGGCTCACCGCAACCTCCGCCTCCTGGGTTCAGGCAATTCTCCTGCCTCAGCCTCCCGAGTAGCTGGAATTACAGGCACGCGCCACCATGCCCAGCTAATTTTTTGTATCTTTAGTAGAGACGGGGTTTCACCATGTTGACCAGGATGGTCTCGATCTGTTGACCTCGTGATCTACCCGCTCGGCCTCCCAAAGTGCTGGGATTACAGGCTTGAGTCACCGCGCCCGGCCTGACCACACGTCTTTTGAGTATTCCGTGTGACCAAATGGGACGTTTACTGTGCTGTGCACCTGTGAGATCAAGCTTAGCCTAAAGCTGCCTCCTTTACGAACGTCCGTATTTCACGTTTGGCCTAGTGGTTTGTTTACGTTGTGAGCCGCAGCAGGCGGAGGTGGAACCAGACTGCAGCCTGCATCGTGCCCATCACCGAGTTTTGGCCGATCAGATGTAACAACTGTTCGAAGCATGTTCAAATGAGGCAAAGGCCGGGCTGTAGCCAGTCCGGCTGTGTCTGTGCCTCACTTCCTTTTCCCTATGTCACTTTCCTTCCTCCGTCCGTAAATCTTCGCCCACCTCCTGCCTGCGCTGGAGTCTCTGAGCCTACTCTGGCTTGGGAGGCTGCCTGATTTGTGACTTGTTCATTGCTCAATTAAACTCCTTTAAAGCTAATCAGCTGAAGTTTTCTCTTTTGACACCGAAGCACTGTGGTTGTTTCAAGGAAAGGCACTTAGACAATTGTTTGAAACTCAAGCTGAACAAGTCACTTTTTCAATAGAGCTTTATTTTTACTGGAGAGAACAATTGACAATTCACCATCGGTCATTAAAACCTGGGTGAATAGCAGACATTTTCTCATTTCAAGGAAAACAACTGATACTATTTGTCACCAATGATAAAATTTCAGCTTTCAAGAGAAAGTTAACATTGGAAAACTTAGCCACTCAGGAAGAAATAGATAAGGTAAATAATCCTTACATTTGATAATGAGATTGAATGTTTTGTTTAAAATCTTCCCGTGGATTGCCAAGCATAGTGTAATCCCAGCCCTACGGAGGTCATGCTGGGCAGATCAGTTGAACTCACGAGTTCAAGACCAGCCTGGCCAACATGGTGAAACCCCATCTCTACTAAAAATGCAGAAAATTAACCAGGCGTGGCAGTGGGAGCCTGTAATCCCAGCTACTCCAGAGGCTGAGGCCGAAGAATCACTTAAACCCTGGAGGCAGAGTCCAATCTGGGTGATAGAGCAAGACTCTGTCAGCAGAAAAGAAAGGAAGGAAGGGAGGGAGGGAGGGAAAGAGAGAAAGAGAGGAAGGAAGAGAGAGAGGGAGAGGGAGAGAGAAAGAAAGAAAAAGAAAGAAAGAAAACCACAATTCTAATAGTGCTTGTCTCAAAGAAAGAGAGAATGAGAAAGAGAAAAGGAGAAAGAAAGAAAGAAAAAAAGAAGAAAGGAAGGAAGGAAGGAAGGAAGGAAGGAAGGAAGGAAGGAAGGAAGGAAGGAAGGAAGGAAGGAAGGAGAGAAAGAAAGCCATAATTCTAACAGCACTTGGAATCAGAGCCAGCCCTGGTCGAGGCTGGAAATTGGCCTGGCTGGAGTTGGATTGATTCTTAGCCCCTCATCCATGCCTCCTCCTTCCTCTCCCCACCTGTGCTTTGTTCCTTTGCCTTCTGGCTTGACCAAGGCCCCCTGCCTGTAACAGTTGAAGAAATTTCTCTTTCTATTGCATTTGGAGCTAAATCTGGGTTTCCTGAAAGCTGACAAGACTCAAAACAGAAAGCCTCTGCCACTGATTGCACACTCCATGGCAGTGCAGTGGGAGGGAGGGTTTGAGCTGTGCCCTTCGCTGAGGAATGTGCACTGCATCCTCCCAAGACTCAAGAGAGGGGACACAAGACAGAGGCACAGGTCCTCCAGGGACCTGACACAGGAGTGCTCTTGGCGCCTGCATATGGGTGGGAAGGAGAGGCTGCCCCAGCCCCCTGTGGTTTTACTGTGGGCTCAATTATAAATCCAGCTCACACAGCCTCACTCCCACCCCGGCTCGCTGAACCAGGGCCCCTACCTTCCCCCTTTGCTGGAGTTGACCAGCAAAGCCCTTGGCTTAAATGAGTTTCTCTGTTCCTCAGTGATCAGATTTGACTCTGATTTGATTTCAAATGCAGAGAACATAGATCTATCATTGTGCTGGGCTTAATAGAATTGAAGACCTTTCTCCTGTCCACATTCTGACAGCAGAGAAGGTGGGGGCCGGGCAGGTGGGAAGCAGAAACCAGTCAGGCAGAGCAAAGACTGTGTGATTCCTACGGTCATCCCAGAAGGGAGAACAAGACGACGTCCTGAGCTGCCTTTCTTCCTGCCTGCACTCAAAACCACAGCCCCACAGGAGGTCAATTCCCGCCTTCCCCAGAGACATGTAGAGCAGAGGCAACTTCTTCAGTTTCCAGGCACTCAGAGCCGCCAGCCTGGAGCTGTCCCCACACCTCTGCTCCAGCCCATCCCCGGCTTCCTTCAGCCTCCCCTCGGACCACCTGTCTCCCTCCTCTTTCTGTCCAGGTTCACTACTGAATCTCAGTGTTTCCTGCCTCTTCTGTCTCCCCTGAGGACAGCCCATGCAGCCCTGAATAAGTCCCCACAGACAGCCACGGGGCCTTCGCCTAAAATTTTCCCTGAAATCTCAGGCACTGCCTCCACCTCCTCCTGGCCCACTTCCATCCGTGTTTTGGCCAAACCCCATGGCTCAGATAGGGTTTCTTATGAGCTCAGAGACCTCCGCTGAGGCTACCCTGGGGGTTGGCATGAAGGATGAGATGCAGGATTGGGTTTCGTCTGTTTTCTGTTGTTTTGTCTTTTACCAGGATGTTGGTCAAGATTCTCAGCTGCAAACTCTGGCTAGCGGGTTTGGCTGGGATATTTGTCCCGCTCAAGTCTCCTGTTGAAATGGGATCCCCTGTTGGAGGTGGGGCCTAGCGGGAGATATTTGGGTCACAGGGGTGGATCCCGCATGAATGGCTTGGTGCCCTCCCTGTGGAAATGAGTGAGTTCTCACTCTGTGAGTTCCTGTGAGCCGGTTGCTTAAAGAATCTGGCCCCTCGTCCTCCCCTCTCCTTTGCTCCCTCTCTTGTGGCATACCTGCTCCCCCTCCGCCTCCTGCCTTGAGGAAACGCTTCCTGAGCCTGCAGAACCAGGAGCCAAATAAACCCCTCTTCTTTATAAATGACCCAGCCTCAGGTATTCCCTTGTGCCAATGCAAAATGGACAACACAAGAGTTTAAACCGAAAGGACTTATTTAAGGATGGTAACCAGGAGAATCAGGATGGCCAGCCTCTACTCTAGGCTGCCAGGAACCATCCTCCATCACCCTGTGGGGCAGCTTCTGTTGCAATCCTGGGGGTCAGTGATTTAGGCCACTGCTGGGCTCAGTTAGAAATCCGGGGGGACCCCTGGCTGGGCAGCTTAGCTCTCTTCTACACGCCTCTCTTAGCACTTCGAAATAGTTTCTTGCAAGAGTAGCAAGAAAGCTCACCTGCATGGCCAGGTCCCAGTGCCTGCAGTACCACCATTGGCACCTGGCAGAGCTGCACGCCACGCCCCTGTGCTCCCAGGCGATCCCATGCCCTGATGCGCAGCTGCCTTCCTGGGATGCCCACTTCCCAATCTGCGTCTCGCACGGTGCATCGGAGTGGCGGATCCTAAGTTACGTGCCTCTACACTCATGTGAGCTTTACGGAATCTGCCCTGAGAAAGCAGGATTCCCAGTATGGGGAGATGACCCACTGGCTCATACTATGGGAAACGACCAAAATCTAGGGAGAATATAAAGACATCGGCAGCTACCAATGATGAAGGCCCACGCCACCCTCAGAGCCCAGCAGCCGACTGTGTCTCTCAGAAAGCTGATAGCCCAGGCAGAAAGACAGGTGGCTTTGTAGACTTCCCCAGGGTCCCTGCCTCAGGGT
This sequence comes from Leontopithecus rosalia, assembly GCA_028533165.1. NCBI lineage: Eukaryota > Metazoa > Chordata > Mammalia > Primates > Cebidae > Leontopithecus > Leontopithecus rosalia. The sequence goes on from CM052669.1 coordinate 4,315,384, forward strand.
CATCTCTCAGAAGCACTCAGAAAGGCCAGAAGATCTCTACACGTTCACTGGTGTCCCAAGGCTAACCCTCCCTAGCACACTCTCGGGAGTATGCAAATGCTACAAAGGTTATAACCTTCGAGAGTGTGCTAGAGAGGTCTTGTTGACATCTGTAATTCTGTCTTATAACGTTCGTAGTATTTGGAGAGCTTAAATAATCTGAAATCGCTAGATATGGGTTTGGGCAACTTTTTAATCTTCTAGAATGTTATATGGTTTAACATTTAATATGTAGTAACAGCCATTTTGAAACTTAATGAGTTACAGAGAAGCCACTGACATAATCAAGGTGGAAAAGAGCCAGCTGCTCTAGGAAGCTCTGCGTTCCTATTTTCTGGGTGTCACGGCGTCGTATGAGATGGTGATTGGGCCCTCCTGCCTCTGTGGGTTTCCCTTTAGTCACTTCTGTCTGTCACCTGTACCCATTCCCACCCAGGGCACCCCCGCACTGTGCCCCTGAACTGCCCTTCCTGGTGATGAGCTGGGACACCTGCTCCTAATCCTATGCAGTGTATTCTCCCTTCTTGTTAGTTCACAGGGTTTCATTTAGAGCCTTTCCTCAGTTAAGACGATTAGGATTCTCCTTTGCCATTAAATTAACCTGTGTAAATCTTCCACGATTTTGTGCCTGCAACACAGACCTACAAATACTTGGAGATCAAATTTCAACATGAGATTTGAAGGGTCAGATACCCAAATCATAGCACTATACTCCAAGCTTCTCATCTCAGAGACATCAAAGCAGGAAGCCGGCAAAAACTCCTGCTCCGGTGCATGTTGAGGCAGGAACACCGCCAGAACATGGCGCCTGCAGCTGGATTCCAAGCCAGTGGGAAGGGTGGTTGCTTGGATGAGCTGTAGGTTCCCTGGATCAAAGCTTTGTTGAAGGAGAATTACAGGGAAGCACAACTGTAGAAAAATGAGAAGACGAAGAAGAGCACCGGGGACAGAGCCCTCTCTTTCTGCAGGAAGTCGGGCAGTGAGAGAGACTACCACGGTCAGACAGTTAGGGTTAGGGTTCGGGTTAGGGTTAGGGTTAGGGTTAGGGTTTGGGTTAGGGTTTGGGTTTGGGTTAGGGTTAGGGTT
>CM052669.1:4317008-4385950 GCA_028533165.1 Leontopithecus rosalia
GGGTTAGGGTTTGGGTTAGGGTTAGGGTTAGGGTTAGGGTTAGGGTTTCGGTTAGGCTTAGGGTTAAGTTTAGTGTTAGGGTTAACGTTTGGGTTAGGGTTTGGGTTAGGGTTAGGGTTAGGGTCAGGGTCAGGGTCAGGGTCAGGGTCTGGGTCTGGGTTAGGTTTAGGCTTAGGTTTTGGGTTTGGGTTAGGGTTAGGGTTAGCATTAGGGTTAGGGTTAGGGTTAGGGTTTGGGTTTGGGTTAGGGTTTGGGTTTGGGTTAGGGTTATGGTTAGGGTTAGGGTTTGGGTTAGGGTTTGGGTTAGGTTTAGGGTTTGGGTTTGAGTTTGGGTTTGGTTTAGGGTTTGGGTTAGTGTTAGGGTTAGGGTTAGGGTTTGGGTTAGGGTTAGGGTTTGGATTTGCGTTTGGGTTAGGGTTAGGGTTAGGGTTAGGGTTTGGGTTAGGGTTAGGGTTAGGGTTAGGGTTTGGGTTAGGGTTAGGGTTTGGGTTTGGGTTTGGGTTAGGGTTAGGGTTAGCGTTTGGTTTTGTGTTAGGATTAGGGTTAGGGGTTAGGGTTAGGGTTTGTGTTAGGGTTAGGTTTAGGGTTAGGGGTTAGGTTTAGGGTTTGGGTTAGGGTTAGGGTTAGGGGTTAGGGTTAGGGTTTGGGTTTGGGTTAGGGTTAGGGTTAGGGTTTTGGTTAGTGTTAGGATTAGTGTTAGTGTCAGACAGTGTGCAGATTCCTTAAAGCAGCTCGTACCTCATTCCTGGCCACAAAGAGAGCAAAATCATGCCCCTGGACCGTTTTCTATTTCTTGACCCTTTTAATTATTTCATAAGAAATGAGTTAGACTTGATATTATAGACTGTCGTGTCCTCCCAAAATTCGTGCACTGAAGCCCTAACCTCCAATGTGACTGTATTAGAAGAAAAGGCTTTCAAGAGGGTAATTAAGGTTAAATGAGATCATAAGAGTGGGCCGTAATCCAGTAAGACTGCTGTCCTTCCAAGGAAGAGAGAGACGCCAGAGGCATGTGTGCAGGGGAAAGGCCACGTGAGGACCCAGGAAGCCAAGGAGAGAGATCTCAGGAGAAACCCACTCTGCCGGCACCTGGAATTCCAGCCCCCAGAACTGTGGGGAAAAAAATCTATTGTTTAAACTGCCTGGTATTTTGTTACGGAAGTCCTAACAAACCAGCAGGCTTAGGTCCACTCATCTCATGTGAGTTTCCTTGCGTGCTTTGGGCCTGGAAATGGAAACAGACAAGTCTGACTAAAATTTGTTTTGTTGACCATCTATACTTCACCATATTCCAGAAATGTTTTTAATGGTGTCATTTTTTTAAGTATGGCATAAAGCTACCAAATCTGAAATCCAAAAGCCAAATCTTAGAATCAAAAAGGAAAAAGCTTTCCATGAGTCACATAATTGCTTCCATGATATTTGAATTTGGGCATCAAATTTAGCTTGAGTCTTCCCAAAGATCAAGGCAAAAGAAAAATATTGTATTAACAAAATTATAATCATCTGGAGAACTGGTTTGCTCAGTTCTAAAAGAGCAAACCAGTTCTTCAAGGTAATAAAGGTAAAGTTCTTCAAGGGAAGAACAATGCTTTTCTATGATCAGCAGCAGTCAATAGCATTAGACCCTTTGTCAACATAACTATCTGTGTAAGGCCTGAGAGACCCTTGAGGTTGGGGGTGGAAGGGGCTGATTAAGGGTTTCAGAAAATAAACCCTGGAGACCTTGTATCATCAATTTACCCCCTTAATAAATTCAATCTGGACTTTTCCTCAACCCTTCATTATCAATGTAACCCAACCCCCTTCCCCTTCATCTAACTCCACCTGGGCCCATCCCCAGTTATGTCAATGGCAGCAGAGAAAAGGGAGGGCACGGGAGAGAGAGAAGCTGTGGGGAAAGGAAGCTCAGCACGGAGGTGGAATAAGTTAGCATCCCATTGTGTAAGTATGCTGCATTTTCCGTATCCATTCATCTGCTGATGGACACTTAGCCCTTGTGATCATTGTGAATCGTGTGCTGCCTCCATCTCAAAAGTTCTGCCTTGACTGTTTTACAAAGATACCAACCAGCCTAAAGAGAAGAAGTGATCTCCTCAAGTAGAATGGAAGGTGCAGGGATTTACAAAGTGGGATGCCCTTGATGATGGGCTTCTACTTATGACGCGTTAAATGCCGTGAAGTCTCAGCCGAAGGCAAGGTCCTCTCATTCCATAGGTTCTTGGGTCTAAATTTACAGCATCAAGACTGAAGACCAGAAATGACCCTCAAAGACAGCACGATCACCTTGTGGTCCCTTCACTGTCCCGCCTCTTAGCAGCACCACACCCTATGCCACTGTAGACCTAACTGCCTTAACTATCTCACGGAATTATTTAGACAATCAAACAGAAAACATAATGGTTAAGAAAAATATTGAGCTTTACAAATGAGAAGTGTTCTTTTTATACCCGTGCATCCAAACACACCAATCATTTCTATCATAAAAGAAACCCAAAGTCATAATAGTTCCCAGAAACTTTTGAAAGGGTCCGTTCAATATGCAGTTGACCTGAGGTCCTGTCTTCAATTCGACTTTCTTTCCTTTCCCCAAACCTGGCAAATTTACTAGATTCCTGATGAGATTACTGTTCAGCTCCGGCATCCTCCCTCTGCTCATCCCATCCCTGACTAACGTGTGACCTTTTTTGACTGAGTTATTGAAAGCCATTAATGGTTTCCTTGCTTCTGATTGCCAGCATTTGCCAATTGTGCTGTGGCATTTATCAAGCTCTTGTTAGGCTGGGCACAGATCACTTCCAGCATTGGTATAAGCTCCACAAACTAAATTTCCTTAATTAGAATCAGCTCAGCTCCAACAATCCAGGCTAACAAGCTACTAATAGGTTTGCCGTGGAGTCTGTAGCAAAAAAAAAAAAATTAGTTGATCTTTAGCAAAGTTAAACAGTGTTGAACTCACAGAAAAGGACGTCATTTCTGTAGAGCCCAGGTGAGATTTAGGGTGATCAGCCCCAGTGGGGTTCAGGGCACTACCCCAAGTAGTTTCCTCCTACGGAAGGGGGTCGGGCTGGCAGGAAGTCCCCTGAGGAGGTCACATCCTCTTCCTTTCACTTCCATCACCTGCTGTGTCCATGTCTAAGATGGCTTCTGACAAAGAACAAAGGCATTTAGGTCAATGGGAAATTGTAGGGAAGTTGACTCGCTGGAGAAACCCCAAGCTGTTCTCTTCCTTTAACTGCTCAAGTCGTTTCAGAGAGTTCCTGAAAAGAGGCCTGCCTGAGCAATCAGAAGATCTGGGTTCTTACTAGCTCTATGGACTTGGGCAAACCACTCTACCTCTTAACCTTGAGCTCCAATTACATCTTCAGTGAAATAGGGATCATGAAACCTACGTACTTCCAAGAACGAAGTTTGGTCCAGATGAATTCTGCACACGACCGCCTCGATGACTATACCCGTGGGCCCCATCCATTTGACGTGGTAGCTGCCCTAACTCCCCCGCTCCCTCCTTCCTCATTTTCAGACCACAAAGGTCTAAATCTTCCTTCCACAATGGACAAAGGAGTTTGGCTGCATTATGGCGGGAAGCGTGTTTTGTGTGTGCAACCAGCAAAGCTCCTCCAGTTTTGAAAGGGAAATAGCCTCTGTGATTTTTAAAAAAATAAATAAATAAACTTAGCTTAAAATCTGCTCAGGTCTGAGTGGAAAAGCGGTGGGTAGGAGGAAGCCCAAGGTAATGGAAAAGGGAGAGTGGATTGAATGCACAGGTTTTCTGGACTCCTTCTTCCCACACTCCGCCTCCTCCACAGGCATCTCTCACTTGCATTCCTGTCATTATCATCTAAGTTGCCCCCACCAAAACGTGTGACCCTTTAACATTCATTCATTCTCATTCAACTAGCATTTGCTGAGAGCTTTTACTTGCTAAGCACTGGGCTTGGGATAAAGGTCCTGGGTAAATGGGGCACAGTCCCTGGCCTAGGAAACTCACAACTTAGTAGAGGAGTCAGTGGGTAAAGGAGGATTCGGGGGCAACGCCAGCAGTATCTCTGTCGTGCCTGCAAGGTGATGCGGAGATCAAGGCACGAAGTGGGAGCCCTGCAGAAAACGCTCATAGCGGAAGTAATGCCATGCCGTGTCTTGAAGGAGGAGTGGGAGGATAAGGTGCCCTTGCAGAGACGCCCTGTGTCCCAGATGGTACTCACCCTCCTCTGTGCATTGTTTCCTCACGGGTCCCCCCACCAGCCTGTGACCTCCTTGAGGGCAAGAATGGCCCTATTCATCCTCATGTGCTCTGCACTTTGCACAGTTCCAGGCACGTTGGAGGCCCTCAACCTGAGGCTGGTGGATGGATGGAGGAGTAAAGAATGAATCAAGTGCAGTCCCTACATGATGACTTGATTGATGGATGCGGAAAGCCACCACATGGCACGAGTATAGCTACGTGGCAAACCTGCACCTTCTGCACTTGTATCCCATAACTTAGAGTAAAATAAAAAAGAAAGAAGAAAAGAAAAAAGAAAAAGAGAAGGAAAGAAGGAAGGAAGAGAGGGAGGGAGGGAAGGAAAGAAAAGCAGAAAAGAGAAGGAAAAAGCAAGCAGCTGTTGAAATAGCGAGAGGATGGTAGAAGAATAACGGAAGCAAACCTCAGGGCCCCCGCGTTTTCTGCTATCTTGATTAGGATGGAAGACTTGCTTGTGGTCACACACTGAGGGGCAGAAAGCTCTCGGCCTTCCCCGTGGGGCTTTTCCATGTGGGAGCCTGGGGCCGTGGAGGGGTTGGAGCACAGAAGCAGATGCCATTCACTGCACAGGAAGAACAAAGGGGTAAGAGGAGTGACAAGTTGATCAAAGCTGTGCCAGTTTGGGTCCATCGCAGCAGGAGGAGAGGCAGGAGGCTGAGGAGCCCCACCAGCTTTGCGGTGCAGGTGCGGTGATGCTGCTACCCTCCACTGGCGCAGCACAGACCGGGACTCCTTACTCATCGCCTCTCCTGGTTAGCTGTGCCCTCGCACGCTGGGGTTCTCAGACCCCCAAGTCATTCACCAGTGTTGGCTCCCAGCCCTTGTCCTTTGGACATCTTGAAAATGTGCCTTGTCTAGCAAATCAGGTTAATAGGTGCTTTTCTTCAAAAATCCTTTGCAAGGTGGCACCTGACAAGCTTTCAATGTTCCGAGAATGACAGTGTCCCCAGTCTGAGTGTTTTCAGAAGTTTGTCTTTGCATCAGCAGGTACTAAAATAAGCTTGGCTGGACAGTTCTTGTGTTCTTATTTCCCTAACAGATAAAGTCCTGTCCGATCTTCCTGTCAGCTGTGGCCAGATGGAATCACTCTCTGCCGTGAGCTGGAACAGTTCCTGATAATAGGAAATGCCAGGAATCTGTGCTCAGAGCCCTCTGGCATTGAAAAAAGTGAACAATGGAGTGTGTGTGTGTGTGTGTGTGTTATGGGATGTGTGAATGTATTGTGGGGTGTGTGTATGTTGTGGAGGGGTATTGCGTGGCGTGTGAGGTGTGTGTGATGGGGGTATGGTGTGGTGTGTGGTGTTTTGTGTGTCATAGAGTGTGTTGTAGGGGTGATTGGGGTGTATGTTGTAGTGTGATGTGTGGTATGTGTGTGGTGATAAGCATGCGGTGTGTGTGGCCTGTGGCATATCTTGTGTGTGTATGTTGTGTGTGTTTTGTATATGTGTATGTTGCATGTCTTGTGTATATGCTGTGTGTGGTTGTGTCAGGTGGTGTGTGTTCTCTGTGTCGTGTGTGTTGTGTGTTGGTGTGTGTTGTGTCATGTGTGTTGTACTGTGTCGTGTTTTGTGTCATATTGTTATTGTGTGTGTGTTGTGTGTGTCGTTGTGTGTGTGTTTGTGTGTATGTGTGACACTCTCCCATGCTTGTTCACTTTTTTTAATGCCAGCGGGGCTCTGAGTACAGGTTCCAGGTGAAGCCCGACCAGGCCAGTGACGCAGCTTCCCCGTTTCTGGCCCTGTCTCCGGTCCGTTGCAGCCTTAGGAACCGCAGTCTCTCCTTTCGCTCCAGCCGTGCGGTACACGAAGTAGCTGGGCTTCTAACGGAGCTGGTCACCAATGGCCCTTGGAGACCAGGGATGTGGTGCAGACAGAAAGTGGGTGTAGAGCACAGCCAGGGACCTGGGGTACCCGAAAAGGGAGTGAGTCATCACAGTCAGCCCAACTCTGATTTTCCTCTTCTCAGCCCGACTTAGTCCCGTGGAGGCCTGGGCAGAGGACCTAGTGAAGGCGTCTGGAAAGCCTGAAGTCCTAAGAAGGAATTGAAAGGTCCAGGTCAAGTCCAAGGCGGAAAGACGCTTCGGCCCACAGGAGCCTCAGCGAGGCTGGGAAGACGGAGCAGCCATGGGGATTTCGTCTTTCTGCGAAGTGTGTGCCATGCCCGAGATAAAGTACTGAGAACAGTGGCCAGGCCCGTGAAAGCCGTGGGAGGGGTGCACCGCGGAGTCGGCCGCATCTGACCTGTGGAGAGAACATCCAGGCTGGTCCTAGGAAAGCTGTGGGAAAGCTCCCGGCCTTCCGTGTGCGGCTTTTCCTTCTGCCTTCATCTCACATCACTCTCCTTCCAGCACCAAGTGCCTTCCTGAGGCTCCCTGTTTCCATCCAAAGAAAGCAAAGATCAAGAAGGACCTGCCAGAGAAGCTGGCGAACCAGGAGAGACCAGCGCCCCAGAGCCAAGAGATGGCTTGTAAGGGGCAAGTGACAAGAGACTAAGTAAGGAGATATTTGGAGAAAACAAACTAGAAAAACGACCATTCCATTTTCTTTATCTTTGAGGTGGATAATGTCTGCCCTGTGGGGTTGTAGGGAGGAGTGAATCAATGAATGAAAACCCCCTCAAAACTAGCCCCAAAGTCCCAAGGCATCAGCCAAGGCTACAGCCAAAACCCTTTGATTCCTGGTTCGGTTCTGTCCACATGACATGATGCTTTTTCCCTTCAAGCATCCCGCCTGCAACATAACAGCTACATAAAGCACTATTCATTTAGCAAACCGTTATTAAATACCTATTACTTCCCATGCACAGAGACAGATGAACAAGACACTGATCCTTCTCTGCCTGAGAAGCTATCGTGTCAGGTTCAAATCAGCCTAGTTCTGTTAACTCCGATGGGGTGCTGAGGGGCCTTGCCGTGACTCAGTGGCCAATTAGATGTTTTCAAACAGTTTATTGTGAGGCTTTCACACATCAATAATCATGCAAATATAGTCAGTACACGCAGGCAGTGAGAAGAGAGAGGCGGGACACGGCATGGCAGTGAGGGGGTGGGTTGACCAGGACACGGACCGACCAAACAGGCAGGTCCACCTTTCCCTCAAAATCCCATCAAGAGAAGGCCTCGGGATTCTCAGGGGCAGAGCTGCTGAGGCATCTTGGCCAGGGGCAGTTCCTTTGCTGTTTGTATGGCCTCCGCAGGAGTGTCCGTGGTCATTAGCCACATTCCCCTGTCAGGTCTCTGGGGCACCTGGCCACAGCAGGTGTCTTCACCTCAGTGATGACAAAGACAAGCAAAGGTGCTTGCCGCTTTCAGGGGTCCACGATTCGCCATGGGCCATGTCAACCAAGAAGTATTGGAGACAGGTCTCAATCCATTTAGAAAGCTGCTTTTGCCGTGGTTCAGGATGCACACCGGGAGGCAGGTCTGTGCCTTTCTCCAAAGATGAGGCTGAGGGACTCACATGTTGGAGAAAGAGGAAGAAATGTTTAAACGGCGTGGGCAGATAAAAGACAGACGATTCCATTCACCGAATATACAACTTACCTGGGAGCAAGGGGCAGGGTCGCGGTCACCCAGGCCTTCCTCTAGCTCGGGAATCTGCATTTTCGCATCAGAGAAGCAGTCAGATGTGCACTTGTCTTGGGGGAGCTGAGGGATAACTTTGAGTTCCATCCTTTGTCCCGTACCCGTGGAGATAAGCTACCATTTACATTGTCGAGGTAAAATTCAGCAGAACTGTTCTTAGGTAAAGATCTTGGGGCTCACAAGGAATTTCCTAGAGGGAGAACTGTGAGGGAAGCCTGTCGCTTTTTTCTCTTGTAGCTATCTTATTTAGGAATAAAATTGGAGGCAGGTTTGCCTGATGCCGTTCCCAGCTTGATTTTTTTCCCTTTGGCTTAGTGATTTGGGGTCCTGAGATTTTCTTTTCACAGCTGAATCGCTTTTCATAAGGGACTCCATCGTGAGACATTTAGGATCACAAAACATTATTATATATCAGAAATGAAACAAGAAAACCAACAGTCACAGTGCCAGACAGGATGGAGGTGTGGTCAGGCACAAGCCATGCAGAAAGTGGGAGTGCCCGTGAATTCGTTGGTGGAAGTAAACTCGGGGAAGGTTTAGCTGGGGTGTCCTAATGGAGAGGGGAAGGGCAGACATGGCTGGGAGAAGACATGGTCCATTTAAGGATTCTGAATTTGGAGCACAGAGCCTTTAGGGGGAAGTTTGGAGAAGGATTTTAGGGGTTTGGTACAGTCGTTTCAGCCTTGGCTACACATTATAATCACCTGTGCAGCATTTAAGAAACCCTCATATCTGCTCGTGCACTCCAAACTTTTTAAATGAGATTCTGAGCTGGTAGGGACTGGGGAGGAATATTTTTTATGTCTCCCTAGACGATGACTTCAATGGGCAGTCAAGATTGAGAACTCGTTAGTGGCTTTCACGGCACGTTCCCTGGACCGGCGGACCTGCGGCGTTAACATGATAGCATCCTGGAGCAGCAGAGCCCCTCTGTGAATTCTCTAAGTCACGGCTGGCAAGAGAAGCAGTGGGCAATGGTCAAGAACGATTGGTTACCATGGGCACACGCCCCAGATGAAGCCCAGAAATATTTGGGGAGGAGGCCTATAAAAGACCCACTTTTTTCAGTTGGATGGGAGTCTGTGGGAAGTGAGAATTTTATATTCATATTAATGGGAATCAATCTAAACTCCTCCAGCTGGTAAGCCTGAAATCTTTGATTATAATGATATGTAAGTATAACTTTATTATAAAATTTGCAGCCGTGCGCGGTGGCTCACACCTGTAATCCCAGCACTTTGGGAGGCTGAGGCGGGTGGATCACGAGGTCAAGGATCAAGACCATCCTGGTCAACAAGGTGAAACCCCGTCTCTACTAAAAATACAAAAAAGTTAGCTGGGTGTGGTGGCTCGTGCCTGTAATCCCAGCTACTCAGGAGGCTGAGGCAGGAGAATTGCCTGAACCCAGGAGGTAGAGGTTGCAGTGAGCCGAGATCGCGCCATTGCACTCCAGTCTGGGTAACAAGAGCGAAACTGTCTCAAAAATAAAAAAATTGCATCATACATGTTCTCTGTTCTCTGAGTCTCATGATCACGTAACTGCATAGTTGGACCTTGTGCTGACCATGACATCCATACTGGGCTGGTGCTGGCAGGCACCTCTCAGGCTCAGCCACATGGGAACTGTGTTCCAGTGCCCTGTGTCACACTTACAGGAGGCCAAGCAGCAGCTGCTGCTACTGCATGATTATTTCCTCCTGTCTTTATCCCCAAAACTCTACTCTGTGGGACTTAGGTTGCATTCTCATATATTCCTGTTGAAGAGCATAAGTTGGCATAATCCATGGGGGAGATTTGGCAACAGTTTTCAAAATTATAAAAAGCACAGATTCTTTGATCCAGCCATTCCTCTCCTAGGAGCTTATCCAACAGATACACACATGCAGAAGCTTGCAAAGGATTGGAAAAACCTCTAATGGCCATCAGTATAGGACTGCTCTAATTAATTATGAGACATCTTAAGTTGGCGTACATAAGAATCAGGAAGTGTTTTTTATCATTTGTGGAAAAAGAGGAGGCAAAAGAATACACATGTATATATACATATGATAAAATAACATATGTCATGTGTACATATGTGATAAAAATAACATGTTATGTGTACATTTTTATCATATATGTATATATACATTCTTTTGCCTCCCCTTTTAGTATCTCCAGAAGGAAGCACAAGAAATATGTAAGTTTGGTTTCCTCCCAAGAGAGAATGAGACAGCCACAGGATAAGCGTGGAAGGGAGATTTTTCACACTGTGCCTTTGTATACCTCTCATATTTTTAAGCATATGATGAGTTATTTATTCAAGTAAACAATTTTAGATTGCATATGATCTCTGTTAATGATACAAGTAACACGTCTGTAAGTTTACCAGACTTTCACAGTACTTTTCCCTGCCTTCTCCTCTGGCAGGAAGAACTAAACGTAAAGGCACTTGTATGGAAAGGAGAGTAGATGATGGTTACTGGAGGCTGTGGAGGGGTGGGCATTGAAGGGAGATGGGTTAAGGAGGACAGAAATACAGTTAAATAGAAGGAGTAAGGTCTGGCATTTGGTAACACAGTAGGGTCACTATAGCTAACAACAACTTGCAGTATATTTACAAATAGCCGGAAGAGAAGATTCTGAATGTTCCCAGCACCAAGAAGTGACACATGCTTGAGCTGATGGAGATCTTAAATACTATGATTTGATTATTTCACAGTGTATGCAATGAGTGAAATATCACAGATACCCCATTGCCACGTACTGGTACATATTGCCTGTACCCCAATTATTATGCATCAATAAAAACAGATAAGAAATACTAAGAGAAAGGAATTTGAGACAAGAACACAGCAGCATTGCTCCAGGTAAACGATGGTCTCCTTTCCTGTGAGAAATGGATCATTCCTCCTGCAATTCTCATATTAAATAACAGCCTAAGTGTCCTAGAATCTCTCCCTGGCCCCGAGACTAGATGAGGGCCCCTCCTGGACATTCCCTAGCAGGTGGGCCCCCCTCCATAGCTGCAGGCAGGCAGTCCCCTCACTGACACACCAGCTGTCTTCCCAAAGATCAGATTCAATGGGCCTTAAATCCCAGTCTCACTAGTGCTGCCTGGACTGTAAATTGGCACAACCAGTGAAGAGGGAAAATTGGCAATCTTTATTACATATTACAATATTTTTATAAAGTTTCTAGATGCCTCGATCCAACATTCTTAGACATATAACCTGACATGTAATGTGAGGATTAAAGACTGAATAGGAGTGATCCATTTCAACAGGAAAGAAATGTCTAGATCGTCCTGAGAGATGCTATTCTGGGAGCAAGACTCTTGACGCCTGTCTTAACCCCCAGAGGTCAGGGCTGCCTCTCACACCCACAGCCATTCAATCAATATTTATGCAAATAAATGACCTTAACAAGAACTCAGACTTCTTTTGTTATATAAAACCCATTTTTAGAAAACCCATCACATGCCCCTTTCAAGTGGGACAATTAATGAGCTCTGTAATTTTGAAATGGCAAATGACCATACCGGGCATCTCTGAACCCCATCCTTTGCTGAAAACTGTGACGTATTTATTACAGATATTTAGGCTTTTCTCCCACCTGTTTCCCTCTTGCAAATATTTCAGCAGAAAATCCATGTCAGAGATGGATGTATCCTCATTTGCACCTAATGCTGCCCTGACCACACTCTGTGCAGGAGCGCTACGAAAGGTTAGGGCAGAGGAGGCATGATGATGACCACAGAGCCAGGCGAGCACAGAGCTTCCGTCAGCAGTTCCTCCGCAGGAAAAGAGACACAAAGGAATCAGAGGCCTGCTTTAGCACTCAGCAAAGAAGTGTCCCCGTGACTGCTGACAAAGAAAAAGGTTTTTCATCTGGGACTCCAGATCCATGGACACAAACCAAGTCAAAAAAGTAAAAAGTGGCACCCAAACTGGTGAGCGCGCAATGACACTCGTCAGACGGCAAGAAACCAGAGCCTTGGAGCCCTCCCGACCCATCCAGGAAAGCTCATCTTCCTCTCCTTAGCACCGCTCCAGAATAAAGTGGGTCTAAAGCCCCTGCTGGAATAAGTGGCATTGCCTGTGAGTCTAATAAATAACACTGCTCGATAGGAAGAAATCATCATTAGGGTCCATTGGAAAGCCTGACTCAACCCAAGTATTTCATTAAAGCCAAACCGATTTTAAAACAACCTTTCCTTAATTTGCACAAGGATCTCTCCCCACACAGCACTTGGCTCATATGATTACAGAAAACGCTGGTGCTTGTGTCCTATAATATCCACTGATAACAGCGGTCCTCAAACTTTTGGCCTCAGGACCCCTTTGCACTCTGAAGAGGACCCCAAGAGCTCTTGTTTATGGGTGCCATATCTATCAATACTTACCATCATCATCATTAAAACTGGGATTTTTTTTTTTGAGATGGAGCCTCTCTCTTTCACCCAGGCTAAAGTGCAGTGGCGCAGTCTCAATTCACTGCAACTTCTACCTCCCGGGTTCAAGCAATTCTCCTGCCTCAGCCTCCCACGTAGCTGGGACTACAGGTGTGCACCAACCACCACGCCAGGCTAATTTTTGTATCTTTAGTAGAGATGGGGTTTCGCCATGTTACTCAGGCTGGTCTCAAACTCCTGACCTCAGGTGATCTGCCCACCTCAGCCTCCCAAAGTGCTGGGATTACAGGCATGAGCCGCCGCACCTGGCCAAAATTTAGAACTTGTATCCTTCAAAAGACGATCTTAAAAGAATGGAGGCTGCTTTAGTCTCTCTTCACAGCAAAATGTGAATGTTGAAAATAAGCCTCAGAGAGAAAGATAAGCAAGTCAGGAATGGACAATGAATGGTTGTTTTGGAAAATTTCATTTTCACTCATGAGCTTCTGAGAGAGAATCTAGAGAGCAGTGAGTGATATTCTCATTCACAGCTCGGGTTCAGCCTAGATTTCTCTGCATTTCATGTGGGCTTGATGTCACTGAACTTTCTGCAAACACCAGGACCTGCCCACATGCCCACTGCTTACCGAGATAAGTGTTCAAGCACCTTTTCTGCAGAGAGCTTGAGGAGCCCCAGGGGCTCAGTGAGCCATCCACGTGACAGGCAGAGTGTGAAATAAGAACAGTAATGCAATCACTCTCATGACACCGAGTGGGAAAATCAGTCTGAGGTGAGCAGAAAGAGTCGACTTTTCAAATGTTTGAAAATGCAGTGGGAATGCAAATAAAAGGCAGAATATCAAATAATACCTATGCCAAGGCTACAAGGGCATGTAACCCAAGCCTCCTCAGGCTAAGAGTTCCTCTTGCTCCTGCCCTCACCTCAAAAACTTGGGACCCCCCTATTTCTGGTGGAGTCTTATAAGAACTACTAAGAAGCCTGTTACGTTCTCAGATGTCCTTTCCAAAACCACACACCCTAATGAGTCCAAAGTGATTATTCTCATCAGTTTTTACCGGGGTGAAGTCAAGCTGAGTTCCATGAAGAACTGAAGAGCTGGCCATTTCTAATCTTCTTGGGGCTCGTTTCTCATTATATTGTGTGATTTCTCAAGTTCGTCTTCAAAAATATTCCTGTAATGAAGCCGTTGGTCAGTGCTTCCTACAGCTGCCCTTCCTGCCTAGGGTTCTTGATAAAATGCAAATGATGACTCCGTAGGCCTGAAGCAGGAGCTTCTAACACTTTCCCAGTGATGCTGATGTTGCTGGTCCATGGACCACACTTCCAGTAGCCGGATTCCGGAGTACTTAGGACCAAATACTAGTGTACTTAGTACCTATATTTCTCGTACATAGTAGATATTTAATAAACATTTTTTGAAGGGATGCCTCCGTTCATTGAAGGTTTCTGCAATGGTAGAATAAAGAAGAAAAGCTGTGTCAACATATCTGCTTTTCATCTATTCATGTTCTCCTTTGTCCTTGGAGTTATGAGACTGGAGCGTCGCTGCTGGGAGCACAGTGAGCAAAGGGTGCAGGAAAGCCAGGCAGCACATCAGTAGTCGAGGGCCGCCCACTGTGCCTGGGCATGTGGCATCCTAGGAGCCTGTTTTCCCAAATTCTAGCAGCTTCTATCCCTACCCTCATAATAATTACTGTCAAAGGCCCGGTGCCATGACTCACACCTATAATCCCAGCACTTTGGGAGGCCAAGGCTGGCGGATCACTTGAAGTCAGGATTTCAAGACCAGCCTGGGCAACATGGTGAAACCTCATCTCCACTAAAAATACAAAAATTAGCCAGGCATGGTGGTACACACCTGCAGACCCAGCTACTCAGGAGGCTGAGGCAGGAGAATCTCTTGAACCCAGGAGGCAGAAGTTGCAGTGAGCCAAGATCACACCACTGCACTCCAACCTGGGTGAAAGAGTGTGACTCTGTCTCAAAAAAAAAAAAATTACTGGCAAAAAATTGCAGATTTAGTCATTGTTTACTTTCTTTTACTCTCCCTATTAGAACACATGCACACACACACACACACACACACACACACACATGCATAATCCTTTCCATTTAAATTTTTCCTTCTGCTTTTACAACAAACATTAATTTTGCATGGTTTTATACTGTCGAAAGCAAACTATTAGCGGTGCTGCTGCCTTTTAACCTAGCCCTGGATCTTCATAGAACAAAATACACATCCTTCAGCCTCCCTCGATTGTTAGAGATAAAATATAATCTCAGTATCTTCTGGCTCCCCACACTTGTCTTTGTAAATAAATATATAATAATCTCTCATTTTTATTTCATTTCAATAATATCATCTGCAATTACAGGCTCCATGTCTAAAATAATCACTCGCTCTTGCTGCAGAATTCTGTTCTCTCCTTGCAGTCAGAAACGCAGAGTCATCAAGCAAAAGACGGGACCCTCAGACATGCTGATGTCAGGAGCCCTGTGCTCTGGCCATACCCTGACTGTGGTTACCAAGTGATGTAACACATCCAGGCCTCAGTGTCCTCTTCTGAAAAATGAAGAGACTGAACTAGATGATGAGGTCCCTTTTAGGCTAAACATTTTGTGATTCTACAAAAATTAACAAAAAACGAAAGCATTTAAAATATCAGAAGAATATCTGTGCAGGTACATGTGATTGCAACCAACATTACAGTTGACTTTTGAACGATGTGTGGATGAGGGGTACCTACCCACCGTGAAGTCCAAAATCTTTGTATATCTTCTGACCTCCCAAAAACGTACATACTAATAGCCTACTATTGACCACAAGCCTTACTATTAACATAAACAATTGACTCACGTGGATTTTGCATGTTAGGTGTCAAATGTACCATATTTTTACAATAAAGCAAGTTAGAGAAAAGAAAATGTTATTAAGAAAATCATAAGGAAGAGAAAACATATTTACTATTCATTAAATAGAAATGGAGCAGCCAGGCACGGTGGTTCACGCCTATAATCCCAGCACTTTGGGAAGCCAAGGTGGGCGGATCACAAGGTCAGGAATTCGAGACCAGCCTGACCAACATGGTGAAACCCCGTCTCTACTAAAAATACAAGAATTAGCTGAGCATGGTGGTCTACACCTGTAATCCCAGCTACTCAGGATGCTGAGGCAGGAGAATCACTTGAACCCAGGAGGCAGAGATTGCAGTCAGCCAAGACTGTGCCTCTGCACTCCAGCCTGGGTGACAGAGCAAGACTCTGCCTAAAAAAGAAAGAAAGAGAGATAGAAAAAGAGAGAGAGAGAGACAGAAAGAAAGAGAAAGAAGAAAGAAAGAGAGAAAGAAAGAAAGAAAGAAAGAAAGAAAGAAAGAAAGAAAGAAAGAAAGAAAGAAAGAAAGAAAGAAAGAGAAAGAGAGAAAGAAACAAAGGAAGGAAGGAAGGAAGGGATCATCATAAGGTCTTCATCCCACTCATCTTGACACTGAGCAGGCTGATGAGTAGAAGAAACCATAGGGGGTGGTCTTGCTCTCTCAAGGGTGGCAGAGGTAGAAAAAAATCTGAGTGTGAGTGGACCTACCCAGTTCAGATTTGTGTTGTTCAAGGCTCAACACTGCATATGTTTGCTAGTTCTATCTCATTCTAGATTTTGCAGAGTAAATAGATGAAAATGTCTAGCACACAGGTCTAGGAACCAAGTGACTTGCATCCCTTTCATAGTCCACGATGGACTCCCGGTGTGATTGATCTTCAATGAGAGCTGCACGCACACACCTGCACACACACAGACACAAAACTGCCTCTAGCACCCACCAGAGCACGACTCACACTGACCCAGTCCTCTCCAGCATCAGCTTTTTCAGGCTGGTGGCTTGGAGGGGTTGTTTGTTTCATTTTGGTTTGGGTTTATTTCATTTAATTTGATGTAGTCATAAAAGCCCTAGTTCCAAACAAAATGTCGTGCAGAGCCCCAGTATATAAAACAGAAAAAAGTCGACACCCTGATTATAGCATGGAAGGCAACCTGAAAGTCCATCTCCTCGACACCCCCTCGCTTCCATTTCCACCCAACCCTGCGTAGAAAGCTTCACTATCCTGGTAGATGATTATCTGGTTCATTTTCAGTGACAGGGACGGACACATTGCACTTTTTTGGTGAGGGAGAAAGAATCTAAAGGTTCAAGCCTTAGAAAATTTTGTTCCTTGGTAATTCTTATTTATTAAACCTATCGCTATCAAGTGGAATCACTTTTTTTAAAAAAAGTACTACCTCTTTCAAATGAAGCCCTTCCAATGTGGGCTAACATTTCTCTCCTCTATCCTCTCCTGTTCAGACAAATCTCTCCAGTTTCTTTGGCCACTGAGATACATTTTCAGGTTCTCTTATTCAGCCTTTTTAAATCAGGCTTCAGTTTATCAACATTATTTCAAATAGATCACACACGATGCACACACACACACACACACGTAAACCAAGCTCTGAATACATACGTGCTCTAACAGCATGATAAAATAAATGAGCCTTGTATATTTTCATTATTCTATAATCTAGACCTTTTATCTCCTCCTCTTAATGAGGACACCAGAGTTTGAAACTTTCGTAATAAAAAAAACTTTACAAAGGAAAGCATCAAGCATCTTATCTCCTGAGGATAAATTTGCAAATATCTATTTTGATCTTTGCAGTGTGTTTTTGAGTTCATCTTTCAGATGGAAAACGGAGCCCCTCATGTTTTTTCACTTATTGCTGCGGTAGTTCATAATTCTTAGATTTAGAGTGCCTTTCTGCGGGAGGCACAGTTATGGCCTGCTCCACTAATGCCCCTCCTCTTAGAGGAGGAGAGTTAGGGCGGTCTAGGATAATTTTCTCCGTATTACTTTCAATCTCCTGTCCAAATAATCAAGATCACTTTTACGAATTACAGTATATTTTTATTTACCAAACTTATAACCATAAGGAAACTAATTATTCTGCAGCCAAATGGAATTTCTAAGCAAGTGAGCAACAGAGATTCCTGAGCAAAGGTCTTGCCCGCCCCCATATCTCCATAATGTGTACAGAGCAGTAATATCATGACGTCACTTTTCTCTCCACATCTCCTTGTCCATCATTTGGGCTAGCCTGATGTCAGTAAACTCCAGGGAGGGATGGGATAGGCATATAAATGAGAAGTCTTCCTGCCTTTGGTTTCCAAAGACCCAAATATAAAAGAGAACAGAGGAAATAAAACCGAGGTTTAGGAAAATCAGAGAGTCAAAATGAGGGTCTCCTCCACCCAAGAAACAAACAAACAAAACGTTCACCAGATTAAACGTGGGTGGTGGCGCATATAGCATGGCCGTTAAAAATGAAATCATGTGGCCGGGCGCGGTGGCTCAAGCCTGTAATCCCAGCACTTTGGGAGGCCGAGGCGGGTGGATCACGAGGTCAAGAGATCGAGACCATCCTGGTCAACATGGTGAAACCCGTCTCTACTAAAAATACAAAAAATTAGCTGGGCGTGGTGGCACGTGCCTGTAGTCCCAGCTACTCGGGAGGCTGAGGCAGGAGAATTGCCTGAACCCAGTAGGCGGAGGTTGCAGTGAGCCGAGATCGCACCATTGGACTCCAGCCTGGGTAACGAGAGCGAAACTCCGCCTCAAAAAAAAAAAAATTAAATCATGTATTTTGCAGCAATATAGAGGCGGCTGGAGGCCATTATCCTAAGAATTAACACAGAAACAAAAAAAGCAAATTCCACGTCCTCAATTATAAGTGGAAGCTAAACATTGGGTGCATATGAACATAAAGATGAGAACAATATCCCAGGAGTGTCCAAACACGGGGCAAGAGAGGGCAGGGGTTGAAAAATACCTGTCGGGTACTGTGCTCACTATGTGAGTGGCAGCATTATTAGAAGCTCACACCTCAGCATCATGCATTATACCCACGTAACAAAACCTACACATCTACCCTGGTTCTAAATTTTTTTTAATTGTACTAATGGGGGAAAGAAGCTACAAGCTTTTTTTCTTTAAGCAGGTGGTGGGCAGGAAGGAGAGAGAACAGAGAGATGGAGGGGAAGGGAATGAGAACAGAAAGGGGAGTGAGGCCCAACGTGGGAGAGGGCGCATCACAGCAGGGAGCCTCCGCTGCCCCGGCTTAACTCAAGCAAGCCCTGCATGGCCCGCCCCACCCACACAGCCATTCTTTCCAGCCCCCAGTTCACAGCTGTCAAAAAAAAAATCCAATTTAACTAGTTTACCGGATCTGAAAATAATGAAAATTTCTGAACACACCTTCGATTCTTAAACGTTCTCTTGATCCACATGTCTACTTTTTCAAAAGCAATTCAAAGAAAGGGGATTACTGGATAAAAGGGTAAAGGAATGTTTTGCAGATTCTTGATGAAATCTTTTCAGAAAGATTCACCAGCAGTGCCTGTGAAACGTTCCATCTCATGAATACCAAGAAAAGCAAATTAAAACAAATGAGAAAACATTGTCCTAATATTAATATTCAAAGCTAGCGAGGGTATGGCTCTGTCATCCCAGTGGCATTATTGCTGAAGTTAACAGACTTATTTTGGTTGCCAAGAAGAGAGGGAGGGAGTTGCCATCTTGTAAGCACCTTTCTCAGCCCTGGATCCTGAGCTAGAAAATAATATACATTATCTGCGGACATGCTGGGTACAATTACCTTCCCTTGCTGATGAGGAATCGGAGACCCAAAGAACCAAAGCATTGGATTTTCACTTTAAAATGCAGCCCAGCCAGGTGGTAACAACAAACCCTCCTGATTTCAAAGCACGACATTTTCCCATAGCAGTTCTGACCTCCCCGAATGCATTATTCATCTAGAAGAACACTGTCCAGCAGAAATATAATGTAATATCGTGTGCAATTTTAATTTCGGTAGCCAGGTTTTACAGGTAAAAAAGAAACCAGTGAAATTAATTTGAGTAATACATTTTATTTAACTCAATATACTCAAAATCCTTTCATTTCAATACATAAGAATATTTGCGAATTAAGACATTTTACCTTTTTTCATTCTAAGTCTTTGAAATCCAGTGTGTCTTTTATACTCAAAGCCCATCTTGATTTAAATTGATCTTATTTCAAGTGCTTGATAGCCAAACTGCTACCACACAGGACAGCAGAGAGCTAGAGAAACATTGTGCAAAGAAGCTCTCATTACACAGTCCCTTGATTTGGAAGGGGCTGTCTAACGACACGATTTGACTTGCTTTTGAAGGTTAATGGTTTGGATCGTGATATGACTTGGAAGGTTGGAGACTGTTTAGCACAACCTAACAAATCATATTTTTTGTTTGTTTGTTTTGTTTTTGGTTTTTTTTTTCTTTTTATTGCATTTTAGGTTTTGGGGTACATGTGCAGAACATGTAAGATAGTTGGTTAGGTACACACGTGGGAGTGTGTTTTGCTGCCTTCTGCCCCTTCACCCACATTTGGCATTTCTCCCCAGGCTATCCCTCCCCCGCTCCCACCCCCCGCTGTCCCTCCCCTATTCCCCCCAGTAGACCCCAGTGTGTCGTACTCCCTTCCCTGTGTCCATGTGTTCTCACTGTTCATCACCCGCCTATGAGTGAGAATATGCAGTATTTCATTTCTGTTCTTGTGTCAATTTGCTGAGAATGATGTTCTCCAGATTCATCCATGTCCCTATACCAAGTCATATTTTTAAAATTCTAGCATCTAACCAAATACCTTAACGCCACCAATCTATTCAGTTCTCACAAGAAATCAATTTTGCATTTAAGGCGTTTGAAAGTTCTTTTCACTTCCACGTTCATTTACTGAGCAGCTGCTATACGTCAGGCACTACACTGGCCTACGGAGGCATAAGGGTGAGTGTGATTTAGGGAGGAATCCCTGGCCTTCGAGGAACCCAAAATCTAGTGAGAGAGGCAGACAAATCAATGCTTGTTCTTTCTTAGCAGGATAATTGCTGTAATTTCCTTCTGCTTCTACACATACAGGAGGATATCAGTGCATGAAAATAAGAATCCCGTTCATATATTAAAACTCACTGTCTTTTTGATGCAAATGAATCTAAAATTCTGCATCAAAACTGCCAAAACCATATCAAGAGATCATAGCCCAGAAAGTCAGAGATACAAGTAAAACCCTTACTTCTTCTTCCAATCTTTTTACCAAAGTCCCACTGATGTTTCTATCCTTGCCTTCTCCGTATTCTTCTCCCTCCTGCCCACAGCCTGCCTTTAACCAGGTAAAGTTGTTCTAGCCTACTGGGCAGGGAGACCCTTGCTTCGACTCACGTTTCTCTCGACAGCCAGGACTGATTTTTTGGCTCGTCATTAGCACTTCTGCGATAGTACCACAATCATCACAATGCAGTTTTCCCGGTCCTCTCTGATACATAGGTTCGCCAAAACTTCCTACCCAGGACCTACTGGAAATTATTTTCACTGGATTTTGCATCCACCTTAGAACCAGGATCAGCAGTGAACACAGGTGGAGAGGCTCTGGTGTATCTCACGTCCAGGGGCTCTGGCGCTTTAGCAAAAGTTTTATGGACCCCTCTGTTGGACTTCTGTGGCTGGCTGACTCATACAGCAACGCTCCCAGAGGCCTTGGGGAAAGAGGTAGCTGCCTCTCTCAGGGCCACAGGACACAAGAATCAAAAGCTTTCTGTCTTTCTCTGGGAGCAGGTGGATGTGCCTTTTTGGACAGCCACACATGACTCGTATTGTGCCACTTGCCCAACCCTGGGCCCAATCACAGTGATCTATTCACTTGATTTGTAGACACAGGGATTCATACCAACAGATCCACTTTAGCATCTAAGTTTTTGCTACTGATAAGAACTGAGCAGCCTGCTCCTGGGCAGAAGTTCGGGTTTGTGAGTTCTCCACAAATTCTCCACGGAGGCAGATTAGTGATTGTGGTGGTTGGTTCTTCCACAGTCCCCCACGCACTCACCTTTGCCCCTCATTCCCTGCCAGTCACTGCCTCCGACACTAAAACTGTTCCTGGAACCTCCGTCCACGAGTCTGCAGTGCTGAGTCCATCAGTCACCCAATTAATCAATAAAGAATAAAAACAAGCACGCACCTATTTGCTGAGATTCTTGCTCAGTTTCCCCTGGCAGATCCAGGCTTTGGAGCTAGCCGCCACCCGTCCTTGTATTTGTCTATTTTACCATAAGCAGCTGGAGGCTACGACTGACCCCCATGGAATCCCCAGGGACAGTTACCTACAAACAGCACAATTCCTGAACTTCAGTATGAACTTAGCAAGCCTAGCTCCTTCTCATGATTTGTGCTAGTTATGGTCTGTAAAGTCACTGCAAACAGTGAATTAGCGAAGGCTGCACCATTTCTCCTAAGGATCAAGTTCCCATGAGCCTCTGGTCATATTTTTGCTAACTGACCACCAGATATCTGTGTTTTATGTGATCTGTTTAAAGACACCTTATTTAATGTCTGTTGTTGATTCATTAACACTAAACTCATGCCCACTGGCACATCTCACACGTGAATAAAGCCTGTCTATTACATGTACCTTCTCTGTGAGGCACATCTCAGCCTTCTTAGGGACAGCAGACAGCACTTCAGCACTGTACTTAGGTGCCATTTCAAACAGCAAAAACACCAACAAAATGCACAAAAATTCAAAAAATAAATAAACATGGCGCTGAATATACTGCAAAGCCAACACTTGTTTACATTACGAAAGCCAAAACAGGAAGTCGCCTTGCCCAACCTCAGCTGAGAATGCGTGCATCAAGTGACTCAAGTTTTATACCACTCTGTACATTTGCATATCTGTAAATCACCACAAAGTGCCAGGAGTATTAATTTTGGAATTACAAACAAACTGTAGCAAATAAGTAAATTGCAAATACAGAGTCTGCTACAGTATATAACAAAGGAATGAATGAAGACAGGAAACCAGAAGCTATGGGTGAAAGCTTTCCTTTCGTAACACCAGTTTCCTTTCCCAACACCAGTTTCCTTTCCCTTCTCCCCTCTTTTGTGGTATAATAGAAAGAACATTAGAGAAATAAAAACCTTTAATTTGAGCAAGATGACAGACTATAATAACCTAAAATTTTTCACTATGAACACTGGATAAAAATACATCACTTTATAGTCTATCTGAGCTTGCAAGAGAAAATGGGTAAGAGATTATCTTCTGGTACAAGGACATCTAATAACTAAAAATTAAAGTTACAAATATATAAACCGATGTCATAATTGCCGGGGGAAGATTACTCAGGGCTATTAGTTTTAACATCTACAGGGGGCCTGGAAAGGGGGTACTGGGTCCATACAATGTTACATACCAGAACTGAGACACCTGCTACAAGTACTCTAGAGAAGTGCAACCTTAATGAGATGATAGACCAAAAAAAATCCCCAGTGGCATAGAAAAATTTACCTCTGCCTGGTTTCTAGGAGAAAGAAACTTTAGTTGTGGCCCTCAGGCTTAAGGATTGAATTTAAACACCATCCCTGTGATCCAAAAACTTCCAAACTGAGAAACTAACATGAAAATTGACCCAAAGCATCTTGTTTCCCCAGGGAAACTAGAGGGAACAAACACAATGCATTTCGACAAGGAAAGCTTACTAGAGCTCTGAAAATGAGCCTATAATCCAAATTAGAAAATATGCAAAGAAACAACTCAACATGAATGAGAGTCGGCTCACACACAAAAAAATTGAAGGATTGAAACCCTAAGAAATTTGGATAAGACAAATTTGTTAGCATCTAATTAGTACTTGTGCAGTAATAGCATAGTCAGTATGCTGCAATTTCCCCATTCTGTTCTGATACATAGTTTCTCCAAAACTTCCTCCCTAAGACCTAATGGAAATTATTTCCCTGGGCTTTGCATCCACCCTTGAACAAATGCACATTTTTAAATTATTGAAATGGCACAAAAGTGGCAATCAAGATCACAAGAAAGGAAACATATTTTTAAATGGGCAGATCCTAAAAAGAATTTTTTAAATATATGACACTTCTTGACATAAAAGATAAAATAACTGAAATCTAAAGCTCCAAAGAAAGATAAACAATGCATTCGAAGAGGTTAAAGAGCGAAGCAGTGAGCTGGAGATTAGATGTGACATAATTATGATACTGAACGCAAAGAACCAAAATAAATGAGAAATACAGAAGAGAATTGAAGATGTTTAGGGAGAAAATGAGAAGTCCTCTGTATCAGTTGGGGTCCAACTTTTAGCCTGGGCAACAGTGGGACCCACACCTCTCCCTTCAACTTTTCCAGTCACACAGATTTCTCTTAGGAGTTCCATCCAACCCCTAACCAGAAACATAAAGGGAAGGTAATTCTGGGAGGCAGAATTCAGCTTAGTCCCATTAGCACATTATGAAGCAACCACAGGTTGAATATGTGTCAAGTAGGAACACCAAAGGAAATAATAGAGAAAGGGAGAAAGGCAAAACCAAAGAGATAACTGGGAAATTTCCAGAATCAATAAATCAATAAATCCTTGAATTTGAGAAACACCATAAATAGCAAGCAGGAAATGTAAAAATATTTTAGTAAAAACACAGAATACGAAAGGCAAAAAGAAGATGATATTAAAAGCATCCAGCAGTAAAAGATGAATTATCTAAACACGGATAACATTTAGACCTACAGAAGACCTTTATAGCAACGATTCAACCAGAAGACAAGACAGTAGAATAATATCTTGCCCATGTTGGGAGAAAATGTCTTCTGATCTAGAAGTGCATTGCCGGATAAACTGTCCCAAGAGTGAGGACAAAATAAAGACTTTTTAGACAAACAAGGCTGGGAAAGTTTATGATTCAGGAGCCTCACTGAATAATAAAGGAAGTTCTTCAGGTAGACAGAAATTGAAGTCAGAGAGAAGGAGCAGGATTCAAAGAGCTGTGGCAAGCAAAGAAATTGATCAACATATGGGTAAATCTGAACAAGCATGGAGTGTGTAAAATTATATCAGTCATTAGTTTGGTTGATATAACTAAGGTGAACGGTTAAAATGGAATTAAAACACCAGACAACAATAGCATATAAGAAGAAAAATAATTTTCATAATTACTTGCTCTGAGATCCTTTCCGTTGTTCAAGATGAGGATAGCTATCCTTAGTAAATTTCTTTACATCAAATATACACTCAAAAATTTGCAGATGACCATTAAAAGATAGAAAATAGAAACAATATTATAGGGGGAAGTTCCACTTTCCATATAGAGGAATGAGGACCTAACAAACCAATCCTTACACAAATAGCATCTTTAAACACTGGACAAATACAAGAATCAAATAAAAATGAGACAGCTCCTAGATTTTGTGACTGAACAAAGACACACAGGTTTTGGAAAGCAGTCAAAATTTGGAGCAAGCGACTGAAGTGACCGGCAAGGAGTGAGTTTCCATCTTTTATTGGCGTGGCCCTGAGGGAGGCGACGCTTGGGGCCGTGACGGAGGCAGGAGGGCAAAGTAGGTAAAACCCCACTGTAAGCCCATTGCCTCGCTGGCCTGAGGAGCCGTGCAAAAACGGGATAGAAAAACAGGATTCCTGGGCAGTGAAGGGAGAATTCCAGAGGGAAGAGAGCCAGAGCAGTGGAAGCCTAAATTCGGTACAAAATTAGCCCAAACCTCTGGCTGACACCTGAAACACAACCGTGTGAGACAAATTAAAAGCAGAGCCGAGACAGTTTGCAGTTTCCCTATCATCACCTGTTAGAACAGAATCAACTGAGAGCAACAGAACAGACGCAGAATCCCTAACCACCTAATGTTTAAAATGCCCGGGATATAATCCGAAATTTTTCAGTGTATGAAAAGCCAGGAATGTGACCCAGATTTAAGGGAAAAGACAATCAGCAGATGCCAAATCCAAGATGAGCCAGCCGTTGGAACTATCAGACAAACAGCAATTTTAACGACGCTCAGTGGGGTAAAGTATATGTTCTTAATGAGGGAAGCAATAGAAAATATTAGCAAAGAAATAGAACATTTTTCTAAATAAAATTTTAGAATCAAAAAATATTACATCTGAAATAAAAATAATCAGCCTTAATATAATGGCAAAAGGAGATCACAGAAAAGGGTCAGTGAACCTGAAAGTAGAACAGAAATAATCCAATCAGAAGAAAAAGGGGAAAAAGAGACGGATAGAAATTAACAGAGCCTCAGAGCCTGGTGGGACAGTTTCAGAACCGCCAACATGTTGAGAATTGGAGTCCCAGAAAAGGAGGACATACAAATTGGGGCAGAAAAACATTTGAAGAAAAAAATGGCAGTTAACCTCCCATATTTAGTGAACAAGGACATTCACAAGTTCAAAAACCTTAGCAGACTCTAGACCTAATAAATTTGAGGAAATCAATACCAAGGCACATTATATCCAAACTGCTGAAAGTCAAAGAGAAAGAGAAAATTTTGAAGCAACCAGAGAAAAATGATATATACAAGGGAAAAAATTGAATGGCTACAGACTTCTCATCAGAAATGGAATGGAGAAGATAAGGGAACTACATATTTATAACGCCAAAAGAAAAGGAAAAGCTCTGCTAATCCGGAATTCTATATCCATAAAAATTGTTCTTCAATAGTAAAAAGGAAATAAAGACATTGTCAGATAAAAGAAAACTAAGATAATGTATCATCACCAGGTTTACAAGGGAACAGTTAAAAAAACTTTTTCTTTCTACCCTCCTGGCTTCTCTCCACCCTCCTTGCTGGGGTTCTGTAAATTAGATCAACAGGAGACAGATTAACAAGAGAAAAACAAACACAAGTTGTTCGGCCAGAGCGCCCTGCACGCACGAGGATAACTCAGGGATGAGAAACTCTGAGGAGTGGTTAGAACTTGGGATCCTAGAGCATCTTAGCAACAGAGCAATACATTTTTAGAGAAGTAACAAGACAAAATAAAAGCACTTTGAGGTTTTTAGGGGAGGCAAATTGCAGGAAGGTAAATATATGAGGGAACTAATGAAAGATAAGGGCTAGTGAGTAAGGTTTGTTAAGTAGATTTCTCTGGCTCCTCCAGGCTAATAAAATTCTAGGATGTCTCAGGGGATTAACTCTGTTCTTCCTGGTAGAGAGGAGGGCAGACACCTTTACAAATGCATGTCCTGCCTTAGTAAATATGGGAAGGGTAAGAGCTTAGCTATTAATAGTATCTACTTTTCCTTAACTGTCATCAGCTCAAAATAATGCTTATGCCAAAGTGGTATATTTTTGAGTGACATAGTTGGCGACCCTTCATCACAGAAAAACATTTAAAATATTTGAACTGAATGACAGTGAAAATGCAACCCATTAAAACTCGTGGGATGTGGCTAAAACAGTGCTTAGAGGAAAAGTTATATATTAAATAGCTTTAGACGCTTAGATTGTAAAATTCAGGGAAAATGAAAATGAGGACTTGATCAATGCAGCAGAGGGCAGAAAAGAAAAAGCAATAATAAATAGAAGAAAAGGGAGACAAATGGGGCAAAGAGAAAGCACAAGGTAAGATGGCAGAAAATAACTCCAGTATGTCAGGAGTCAAGTATTTTTACATTCATTTACTAAAGCCCTTGGTTAAAACGCAAAGATTGTTAGATTTAATTTTTAAAATTTAAATATATACCATTTCCAAAGTAATTCTGAAACAGAAAAGACTGGAAAAAATACAGCAAGAAAAAGTTATTCAATAGAAAGCTGGGATAGCTATTTCAATATCGGGCAGAGCAAATACATTACAAGAAGTATTATTTAGGATAAAGAGGTTTGCGGCAAAACGATAAGATGAACAATTTATCTATGCCCAACACTCCAGATACATAAAACAAAACTGGACAGACTTACAACACAAAACCTGACGATCCAAACAGGGGGAAGCGAACACACGCTCTGCTGAAAGTGAAAAGTCACAAACAAAAAATCAGTCAGAGCAAAGAAGGGAGAACTGAAGAAGAAAGATGATGCTAATATTCTGTGTTCACTTACAAGTTTGTCAAGTTCTCAAGATACTCTCTGGACATCATCCTTGTTAAAAACAAATAGCGCGGTGGCTCACGCCTGTAATCCCAGCACTTTGGGAGGCCGAGGCGGGTGGATCACGAGGTCAAGAGATCGAGACCATCCTGGTCAACAAGGTGAAACCCCGTCTCTACTAAAAATATGAAAAATTAGCTGGGCATGGTGGCGCGTGCCTGTAATCCCAGCTACTCAGGAGGCTGAGGCAGGAGAACTGCCTGAACCCAGGAGGTGGAGGTTGCAGTGAGCCGAGATTGCGCCATTGCACTCCAGCCTGGGTAACAAGAGCGAAACTAAAAAAAAAAAAAAAAAAAAAATAGGGAAGGCACACCAATTGTGTATAGAAGGCACACAGTTCATACATTCTATAAAATGTATAGAATCTACATTTCATAAAACAGGAGACAGGGAACTAGAGAATTCGTGTGTCCATGAGAATCAGCCACGCTAGCAACACAGGCAGAAATGGAAACGGACCCTCCAGCTCCTCAGTAAAACCTCTCTCCCGTAAATCAAGCTTTCTCACAGTTTGCTCATTCTGTCTTCTATCTCTTTCTTTTACTCCCACACTCAGATGTTGAGGAAACAATTATATTATTAAGTGTAAGTGCTTTGGGCACTTTGGAGAAATGAGCTTTGTAAATATGAGCCATTTCTATTCACTTGTGAAGCTGATCGGCTTTTTCTTCTCACCCTGGCCCTCTATGTACCCTTTACGAGGCATTTACATCCCTGAACAACAAGCTCATGCTGAGTCCAGGAAAGGCACCAATGGCTCACCAAGGCAAGAGAGAAGGGTAAGCGCAGCAGCTCACCACAGTCACACGTCAGCCATGGGAGGGAGGGAAATCGCTGTTTTCCAGCAGTCTTGCTACTAATCATCTTCTTGCCGTCCAAGCCTCTCTTCGGTCCCCCACCAGATGCAGGTGGAAGCAGCATTCAAGTTGTAAAGCAAATGCACTATTTCTTGAAGTTTCTAGAAAACTACACCTCGTACTGCACCCTTACAGCAGCTCATGTCTAGAAAGCATTCTGTATGGAACTCCAACCAGGCTAGCGGAAGTCACTGGGCAATGCCAAAGCCCACCCAGGATGGACCAGTGGGAGCCAATGAGCCTGCTCTGTGTGACGAGGGGATGGCGGGCTCCAAGAGCAGCCACCAACAGCGAGACTCTTCAGTCCCCGTGAGGTGGCCTCAGGGCAGGAGGATTTCTAGGGAGTTCAGACGAAACAAGAAAAGAAGCCAAGATTCAACATCTCCCTCTCTGAACCCCATATTGTAGGGAAGTGGTCTTCATGCCTCCAGGGGACATGTCTAGAAACAATTTTGAAGGTCCCAAATGAGGAGGGGAGTGCTACTGGCATCTAATGGGTAGAGGCCAGGGATGCTCTAAATTCCACCAGAGCTCAGGGCAGACCCAAGGGCCAACGAAGGAATTACCTCATCCAAAATGTCAACAGAGCTGAGGATGGGAAACCCTGCCCTGGGGGACCAATGTTTGGTGTCTTCACAAGACCCCCTGGGTCCAGAGCCCATAAGGCAGACAGGGGAGTTAACTCAGGTTTCTATCTACTCCTCAACCTGCATAAATCCCATCACTGCTCCATTATCTGAAATGGAAAACAGAACAAAAACCTTCTCACAAAAACTAGAATGAATGAATGAATGAACTGGTGAACTAATGAATTTGAATTAAAACACAGATCCAGTTTCATATTGCCTCCAAACTCAGGAGAATCCCAGCCCAGGCAGCTCTGGAAGAAGTAAGAGAGGGAGGTCCGACTTTCTATCTCTGCAAAGAGGCTTAAAATAGGGGGCACAGGCTCCTGAAGTCCTTCCCCACGATGGCTTTCCATGTGTTCCTGCAAGTGCTCGTGGGCTTTAAACAGTTTCAGTAACTTCAGAAGGCCTCTTACCTCTTCACCTAGAGGAACTTCATGAGAGGAGCAGCCATCTGGGAGGAGGGCTGGGGACAGCCAGCAGGCCTTGCAGGACCCTTTGTCATCAGCTCAGCCCAGTGAAAGGAGCACTCCCTGAGCCCAGCGTCAGGCCTGGCTCTCACCTGTCTGTGCCACCCTGGGCCTGTGGGGCCCGGGCAGGTCACTTCTCACAGCCCTCAGCTTCCTCATCTGTGAACAAGGGGTCACGAGACTGCAGTCCCCCACATCTTCCCAACTCCGCAGGCCTTTGGAGCACCTCAGTGCAGAACAGCCTCCTCACCCACCGACCTCTCCCTCCCTCGCCTGCTTTCCCTCCCATCTCTCTCACCCCTGGCTCTGTCTGTGCTGACCCATCCTTTCTGTCTGAAACCCCTCCTGCTCTCCTCTCCTGTCTTGAGTGGACAGGACTGTTCCCTTCTAGAGCATTTTTTAACTATCTTTCTTTTTCTTTCCTTTTTTTTTTTTCAAGATGGAGTCTCACTCTGTCACCCAGGCTGGAGTGCAGCAGCACGATCTCGGCTCACTGCAACCTATGCCTCCCGGGTTTAAGCGATTCTCCTGTCTCAGCCTCCTAAGTAGCTGGGCTTATAGGCACCCGCCTCCACGCCCAGTTAATTTTTTTTTTTGTATTTTTAGTAGAGATGGGGTTTCGCCATGTTGGCCAAACTGGTCTTGAACTCTTGAACTCGTGATCTGCCCGCCTCAGCCTCCCAAAGTGCTGGGATTACAGGTGTGAGCCACCGTGTCTTGCCTTACCTACCTTTCTAAACCATGAGTGCCTTGCATGATCAGGGGCCACAACTTACTTATCATGTCTCCACTCCTGAGGATCCTAGCAATACCTGGTACACAGTAGGTCCTCAATAAATAGAGGATGCATAGCGAGTAAAATCCAAGCGATTTCCCACTAGCACCTCTGGACCTCCGGGGTATGATGATCTCCGTCATCACAACCCAAAGGATTGGTCGAGCTTCAGGCATCCAGAGAAAAATGCAGGTGTAGAGTTTGCCTCTCAGGCAGATTAATAACTACACGGTGCTCAGCTATTTTTGTGGTGGGCTGAAAGACAAAGCGTAAACTTTTGGGTTGTTTAACTGAGAAGAAGTGTGCGAGGAACGTAAACGGAGAAACTTGCAAAATTAGACTTTATGTGGGAAGCAGGCACAGAGCGTGTAACAAGCACAGGGACTGCGTGTGTGGCTGGCTGACGCTGTCCGGTCAGAACCCACAAAACAACACAGCCACAGTGGACTTCACACCCCTTCTCTGCTTTCAAAGCAGGTCTGGGCTCTAGATTTCCGAAAAGAGTAGGTCAAGGGGAATGTGGGGGAAGCTGAGATTAGTTTGAACTAAGATTAGCAATAAAATTCTTCAAAGACACTCTTCCCCACTTTACCAGGATTTTTGTTCTGTTTTGGTTTGGTTTTTATTTCTTTTTTGTTGTTGTTGTTCTATTTTGTTCTTTGCTTTTTATCAATGAAGCAAGTTGCTAGGAAGCAAGAGGAGTGGGGGTGTGCCAGGAGGACAGAGTGGGGAGCAGAGGTGGGAGGGGTGGAGGCTGGAGCACCTGTCATCTGCATGACGTGGACGGCTGGTTCTGGTTGTATTTTAAAAGAAATCTCATCCCAGCATAGACACTACGTCTGGAATTACGATCCACCCTGTGATCTGTCACTTTTATATACTCACAGAGGAGGGGACTGGTTTCCATAGAGAGGGACAATACCGGAGGAGCAGGAGCCCAGACCTTGGAGCAGCCCGAAGTTCAGGGGGATGTGCCTGGGGCCTCCCTCCTGGCCCTGAAGCTGCGCCAGCCTCCCTGAGCCTTCTGCTGCGGAGTGAAGTCCACGCTCGGGTAAGCCTGTGGTCGGGACTGACTTAGGAAGGATAAATGTTCTTGCCCTAATTTAAGCAGGAGGTGCCAGGCGCTGGACAGGTGTGAGAGATTAGAGCGGCTAGGAGCCCCTGGCTGGAAGCCCAAGGGAGCGATGCTGAATGTCCCCCACCCCCGTCAGCAGAAATCAGCCCCGAAGGGACAGGTGAGTTTCGCAGGGGAGTGAGGCAAAATCACATTCCCTAGTTGGTAGAGAGAGACCTGCTTTCCAAAGGTGTTAGATCAGAGGCAGAATGTGTTCACACAAATCTGTTTTCTCTGAAGACTTCGGTTGTCCTCAGGAAAGTCAGTCCCTGGAGACAGTGTGCAAACTGGGGTTGGGGTAGGGATGGGGCAAATGGAAGTCACAGGACATGACTCCACGCTGTCTACAGAGCAGCAAGGACACCTACACACTGCTTACCTGCGCCGGAGACCTTCGCTGTGCCATCTCCCTTCACTCTCGGGCACACCTGTGAGGCAGGTAACAGCTTCTTCTTAGGATGCAGCAAATGAAACGCAGGTTCAGTGATTGACCCAGGAAAGTCAGAGGCGAGGGAGTTTTCCCAGCCAGGTCCTCAGCCACCAAAGCCCAGAGTCCTTTGCTACCCTGGGAACACTGTGGGGAGGTGTGTGCAGATATCTACAATGGCTAACTGCTACCTGTGAAGGGGAGATGGATGTTTGATGCTCACATTTTCTGAAAAACCCTGTTTGCAATTTCCTTCCCAAGCATAGCCACCTACCAAAAAAATAACAAATGTAAGAGTTAAAAATTGTTTTAAGTGGTCTAGTTTTTAGTTTAACTTCTTATCAGCGTTTGCAGACAAACTGAGCCCACGGAAATAGCTCTGCTCTTGGCCGAGCTGTGTGGCCAGTGCTGCTTGCCTTCTGCCTTCGCTGCTTCACGCTCTGTCCTCTCCCTGCCAGATGCTGGGAATTGGAGGCTGACCCAGGTCCCTCACGTTTCCGTGCCACAGCTCTCAGAAGTAACTCTGTCTCTTTGCAGCACCCTAGACGAGTGCTACTGTCATCGTAGCCCAAAGGAATGGCTGAGTTTCAGGCACCCAGGGGAAAACGCAGGTGTAGAGCTTTGCCCTTCAAATGTGTTAATAACTAGATGGTGCTCGGTTATTTTCATGGCAGGCTGCAGAGAAATCTTAAACTTTGGCAGTGTTTCACCAAGGATATAGTGGAAAAGTGCAAGGAATATAAAAGAGAAACTTGCAAAATTAGACTTTACGTGGGAAGAAAAGGGTGTCTTTTCTTTGGGGAGAGTTCCTTTTCTTTTATCCTATGAACCCTAAACAAATCTAAACAGATCCTAAAAAGAAAAGTCCCAGAAAGAAATCTGAATCTACCTTCTAGTCCCCATCCACTTGTGCACTTTGATGGAGAAAATACCCAGGATTGCAAATAACCCTTATATTTTAAATTACCTAGAACTAAGCCCAGCACCGGACATCCTCATCATGTCCAATTCAGTTCTGGGAGGTTCCTTCGCTGTGTAACTTTGCATCATTGCTGATGGTAAGGGGACACCTTCCAATACCCACCCCACCAACCCTGTGCAGGCTGGAGCTGAGGCTTTGTAGACAGAGGAGTTCTGCTGCCCTGGGATGCACCGAGAACAGAACGCCACACAGGACACGTGCTCCCTGACACTTTTACAGATCTTTTCTACACCTTCAGCACTCTGTCCGTGAAAACAGTATTCTTCTCTGATGGTGGGCTTGGGATTTGAAAAGAAGGCAATGCATTTTTTAAAGGCACGATATTTACAAATTGACCCCAAAAATGTTAAAAAAAAAAAAAAAAGTAAATATAGAGCTAAAGGTATCTCACTTCCTCCCCTCAATGCCTTGCTTTTGTAACTGTGATGAGACACAGGGGCTAGCCCACTGCAAGGGAAAATCTGGATTTTTTCTCAGGAAAACTTAGAAAGTTACTTAGACAAGGCTGTTTCATGTTCAGAAATCCTCATCTTTCTAGGTATACATGTATAACTTCATAATAAAAAATGAAACAAAAAAATGTATGCCATATATTTTGCAGAGAAAATATACATCCAGAAAAGAATTTAAAAGAGGTTGCTTTGATTTGGAAAATAAATTGTCTTAAGTACCTGAATACTAATTGAATTTCAGTTCATTCAACAAATAATGATTGAGAATATGATTTAGTATAAGGCACTGTTGGCCATATCAGGCTTTCCCAAGCATCCTGAGTCACTCTGCTGAGAGCCAAATGACCCAGAGGGAATATCTCTGCATAGTGAAAGACTTGGCATATTTAGAAAAATGGAGATACCAAAGAAATGCAACACCCAGTGTCTTTAAGGAGTGGGAATAGACAGGTAAAATCAGGTGCTGATTCACACTCAAGGGGCAGCCAGTGAGGGCAGAGCCCCACAATGTGCTTGGACTCAGAAACTATTCTGAGTTCTCAGTAATATTTGCAGTTATTGTGCAAAGTTTCAAGTGTTTGAGGGTAAATGCAGAATGCGGCCCTGGGAAGGAAATAGAGAGGAGCAGGGAGGGGTTCCCTGGGCTGGGGTGCAGGGTTTGAGGAGGTAAAACAAACAAATGGGGCAGGTGGGGTGGTAGGGAGACAGCGGTGTGGAACCCACGGGGGAGGCCTGAGGGTAGCTCCAGGGCTGCACCTCAGCACCATCTTTTTTTTTGAGACTGAGTCTCACTCTGTCACCGGGCTAGAGTGCAGTAGCACAATCTTGGCTCACTGCAACCTCCACATCCTGGGTTCAAGCAATTCTCAGCCTCCTGGGTAGCTGGGATTACAGGCGTGTGCCACCACACCTGGCAAATTTTTGTATTTTTAGTAGGGATGGGGTTTCGCCAAGTTGGCCAGGCTGGTCTTGAACTCCTGACCTCAGGTGATCCACCCGCCTCGGCCTCCCAAAGTGCTGGGATTACAGGTATGAGCCACCTCGCCCAGACAGCACCTTGTATTTTAGTTTACACCCACCCAGAGTCCAGGCACCTTTCATTCGGTGAAAATCGAGAAATCATTTCATTCCCCCAGTCCTTTTCAGAGAGGGACCACTGGCTTTCAGTAGAAAAAGCAAGAAATCAGAATAAAGATTCTCAAACTCGATCCCCTGCTCTCCAGGAGGGAAACACTGAGGCCCGGGATGGTTAGCCACAAGCTAGTGAGTGGGAGGGACAGGACTGAGTCTGCTGGGGAAAGGAATGAGGGCATGAGGGAGTAAAGGGACAGAGAGACAAAGACTCTCCACCACTTTCCCACCAGTATTTTTCCAAATTCACTTTTGTTTTTTTAACCCTTTCATGGTTAGCAAGCCATTCAAAATAATTTCCAAGCTTTAAGATGCCCTGAAGGTATAAGGCAGCTAAAATCATGCTTCATACTCTGTGAAATACAACTCAGTTGGTCCTCTGTAAATGAGAAAGCTGACGCTCTGGTTATGGGATGCAATATTTAAGGAAAGAAAAGCCCATTTGCCAGATACAGTTACTGCACCCCTGTAACTCCAGTGTACAGTTCCAAGGAGCCCAGAGACGGGTCAGAGCCCACAGAGCAGTGGTTCTCAGTGTGGTCCTCAGACCTCAGCATCAGCGCCACCGGGCTGCTAGAAATGCAGCTTCTCAGGAGCATCCCGGACCCAGTGACTCAGAAGCTCTTGGGATGGGGCTTGGCAGGCTGTGTCTGAACCGCACCTCCACATGAGTCCAAAGCACTTGAAAGCTGAGAACCACTTCTTAGACTAAGGGCAAAAGGAGTCTGCCTAGGTCAGGGTGAAGAGGGTAGTGCATAGCCAAAAGCTACAAGCCAGAGGTACGGTACAGCAAGGACGTGGGTTTGCAGGGTCAAATCCTTGCTCAGACTACCTGGTCTCGCTGTACACATGTCTACTGTGTATGCACATCTGTGTGTGTAAAATGCCCTTCTGAGAAGGTCGTATGCAGACCAGATCTTCTCCCGAGAAGACCTGGAGATTCTTCAGGGATGGGTCAGCCTTGATTAAGCATCTGCTTAGACCAGGAGCTTTCACACACACATCCACGTTCTTCATCGAATCCTTCACTTAACCTTTATGAGGTGGTTATTGTTATCCCATTTATGAGAGAAGGAAATTGAAATTCGCAGAGGTCATCTGCCCAAACCCTCAGCAAATAAAGACCAGGAATTCGACCCGTGGCTGTCTAAGTCCAAAGCCTGTGTTGCTCTCGCTGCACCAGCCTACGCACCCAGACCTGGCTACTTCAGAGGTTTGCACTATTTAAAGCAAGGATCATGTGTTTTTTCATAAATTATGAAAAATGTTATTACACAAAATAAGCTCCAAAGTTTTGTAATGCAAAATAAATCGAACAAACAAAACAAAACCTAATTTCTTAGAAAAAAAATTAAAGGTGAGAAAGGCAGCAGCTTCGATGTGGAGAGCCACAGGAAGCAACAGGCTTTGACAGAAAATTTGCTGGGTAAATGTTTATGCATGTGAGTATATGTGTATGTGTATGTGTGTAAGGTGTGTATGCATGTGCATATGTACGTGTTTGCATGCGTGTGTGTGAGGTGTATATGTGTGTGCATGTGTATGTATGTGTGTGAATACGTGTGCATGTATAGTTGTATGCATGTGTCTATATGTATGTGGGATGAGAATCACATATGTATGTGGGTATAGTATGTATGTGTGAGGCGTGTATGTGTGTGCATGCATGTATATATGTGCGTGTGCCTATGTGTATGTGTGTGCATGTGTATGTACGTGTGAGGTATGTATGTGTGTGCATGTATGTATGTGTGTATCTTTATGTGGGTGCATATGTATGTATATGTGTTCATGTGTACATGTTTATGAGTATGTGAGTATGTATATGTGCTTGTCTATGTTTTTGTGTGTCATGTGTGTCTGTTTTCAGGGTAAGTGAAATGACAGGTATTTACAGGATCCTCTTTAGAAAGAAACCCAGGCTACTTTTTTTTTTTTTTGAGACGGGGTCTCACTCTTCACCCAGGCTGGAGTGCAGTAGCACAATCTCAGCTCACTGCAAGCTCCCCCTTCCAGGTTCAAGAGATTCTCCTGCCTCAGCCCATGAGTAGCTGGGACCACAGGTGCACACCACCACACCCGGCTAATTTTTTTACTTTTAGCAGAGACGGGGGTTTCACTATGCTGGCCAGGCTGGTCTTGAACTCCTGACCTCATGATCCACCCACCTCAGCTTCCCAAAGTGCTGGGATTACCTCGTGAGCCATGGCACCTGGCCCCAGGCTTCCTTTTTTAAGGGTCAGCCCTGGTCCAACCCAAGCCCATCCATCGCTCACAGCCTCAGGCTGTCTGGATGGGCTTGGGTTGGGTCCACTGCACTCACGCATGGCAAATGGCCTTGTCAAGGCCACACTGACAAGGAGCTGCAGAGGGAGGCCGGAGCAGGAGCCCCAGCCGCCTATTTATTTTTAAAAACTAACGTAGGAAAATAATTCTCCCAAATTTGTAGAGAACCACGTTTCTTGCTTGCTTTTGTGAAACTCAAGGGTGTCTTAGGTAATAAGGTGATCTTCAAGTTCAGGTAAAGCCCCCAAAGGCAAAGAGCAGAGCCTTTCACTGCTTGTATCTCACAGGGTAGCCTGGGGGATGGTTCATCTTCACACTGCAGTGAGAGAACAGGCATGTTGGGGTGTGAGCGGGGCCGCAGACGACAGCCGTGCCTTCTCTAGGAGTTTCGATAAAACTCCGGGCATGTGCACCTCACTGTTCCGCCCTCAGGCATGATGAAGGACAACAGTGAATAAATAAATGTGATGTCCCTATTGCAGGGCTGGGGTGAACGTGTGCCACAGCCAGGCAAAGGGGCTGGCTGCAGGGTGGGTTTGGGCCCACGGCACAGAAGTCAACCCCGCCCACCTCACAATCCTTAGGAATAGCGATCACAGGCCACCCGAACTCTGATGGCCTCCGGCACAGCTGCCTGCTGCTACCGGGAAGGAGCCCCAGCGGGAGGGTGTGGGTGGCTCAGCACAAGCGCCTCTCCCCTGATGGAGGCGGCAGTTTGATGCCTTGTTTAACACTGGTGATTGGTAAACCAACAAGGGCATGTGATGCTCCACGCCCGAACAGTCCACTTTACATCAGGGCCACTGAGTGAGATGTTTTTATTGCCACAACATTCCCGACGCTAACACTTAGGGTTTTTTCTTGCCTTTTTTTGAGACTGGGTTGTGCTCTGCTGCCCAGGATGGAGTGCAGTGGCACAGCCACAGCTCACTGTAGCCTCGACCTCTGGAGCTCAAGCAATCCTCCTGCCTCAGCCTCCTGAGTAGCTGGGAACACAGGTGCACACCACCACGCCCAGCTAATGTGTGTGTGTGTGTGTGTGTGTGTGTGTGTGTGTGTGTGTAGAGATGAGGTCTTACTATGTTGCCCAGACTGCTCTTGAACTCCTGGGTTCAAACGATCCTCCCACCTTGGCCTCCCAAAGTGCTAGGATTATAGGTGTGAGCCACCGTGACTAGCCAGTTTTTCTTTTCTTTTTCTTTTTTAAATAAAAGAATGGATTCCATTGGTCCGTGTAGACTATGACCGTCTCAGAGTTCTCAGTGTGTCCTTCTTGCCCTGGACAACCACTGGGACTCAGTCTGACTGAGAACCAGGATCCCACACACCCTAGAGACCACAGATAAGGTTGGCACTGAGGTCCCGTGGTTAGAGGATGGCGGTGCTCCCCGGATGATACTTGGTCTGACGTAAAGACCAAGCTGACTTTGGCTTCATAAATTCATAAATTCTGTAGTAAAACCAAACTAGTTATTAATAACAAATCTGATTGTTCTCACGAAACTCAGACAGCCTAGCGAAACCAGAAACCAGCCTTAAAGATCTGTCTTCAAAATACTGACTAGACGCCCAGCCACAGTCTTTAAGCAACAGGGATATATTATTCAGTCAGCCTTGCCAATGATGAAGGAACAAAAAATTCACCGGCCGTTAAAATCAGCCACAGTAGGCTGCTAAGCGCTTACTTAGTATGTTATTTATTCGCTTTACAGGGCAGTGGCTGCCTGCAGAGCTGAATTAAATAAAACCATAAATACTAATAAGGTAATAAATAGTTCTCATGCTCTAGTGATCATTGAGATCATCTGCAGGATTGTTACAACACAGGCAGCTGGGCCGCAGAGCTTTTGATTTACTCATTCTGGAAAAAGACTTGAGAATCACTTGCATTTCTAACGAAGTTCCGGGTGGGGCTGCTGCTGCGGGTCTGGGGGTCCTGCTTGGAGAACCCTGGTGGGGGAACAGGAACCACACCCTGTTAGATTTGAATCCGGGTCCTCCTGAGTGCCAAGCCCCTCCCATGCCCCTGCCCACGTCCCTCTTTTCTGCTGCAGGGAGAGATGCCGATGCCCATCCACTTCCTGCTGGTCCTGCTGCTGCTCCTGGGGGGCCCCAGGACAGGCCTCCCCCACAAGTTCTACAAGGCCAAGCCCATCTTCAGCTGCCTCAACACCGCCCTGTCTGAGGCCGAGAAGAGCCACGGGCAGGACGCATCCCTGCTGAGCAAAAGGAGCTTCCATCATCTGCCCAGCCAAGACACCTCTTCGGGAGAGGAGGAGGAGGGCAAAGGGAAAAGGATTTTCCTCCTCTCCGGGGCCAGGCGTGGAGCTGGGGGCGGTCGGTACAAATACGTGTCCCAGGCACAGCCCAGGGGAAAGGCACACCAGGACACAGACAAGAGTCCCCAGCGTACCAAGTTCACCCTGTCCCTCGACGTCCCCACCAACATCATGAACCACCTCTTCAACATCGCCAAAGCCAAGAACCTGCGTGCCCAGGCCGCCGCCAACGCCCACCTGATGGCACAGATTGGGAGGAAGAAGTAGAGGCAGAAGCCGGATGGGAGGGCAGCCCTCAAGGACAGAGGGCGAGGGGAGGGCGAGGGGAGGGCGAGGGTGCCATCTGCTGGTTTGTGTTTTGTGGGATCCATCAGTTTTACAGGCTGCTGCACTGCCACGCCCCTCTGATCTCTTCTGGCCTCTGACCCGTCTCCCTCCTCCTCTGTCTGTACACACAGAAGTGCAGTAGTGTCCAACCTTCCCAGACACGAGGCGGCTAATGCTCCTCCCTGTATGTCTCCTCCTCCCTCCCCACAGCAAGAGGCAGAGTTCGTGCATTCATCCTCTCCAGTCCTCTCCCGGTTGACCCCATGCCTGAGAGCGTTCAGAGCTCCTCTCCTACATGCCAACCCCTGCCAGGGCAGAAAGAGGAGCTGCAGCACTCACCTTCCTGCTACGAATCCTTCCTACCTCCTCACCCCATTAAACCAATGGCTTCTTGAACTCCTGGCTTCTCTCAGTTCCTCTTCCTTCAGCCCCACTGCCTTCAGACTCTGAGCTTGGGACAGGGAAGCGGAGGAGGGAGGGTCCTCCGGAGCCAGGTCCCATTCTCTCTCGGGAGGAAATGGGTGTGGGAGGCCTTAGCAGGAGTAAAGGAGAGCTTAAGAGTCATTCAATCAGAGCTGTCCCCGGGGCCTGGTCCCACCAAGAGACACAACCTGGGAACTGCTTCAGAGCAGGTGTCATGGCTAAAAGGGAGAGGGAGCTTCCAATTACCCCTTGAAACATCCCAAACTTCTCCATGGCTTTCGAGTGCCTGGGGACCACAGGTCCTCGTGGATTTCTCACTGAACCCGCAGTAAGCGCCCTGTGCTGAGCTGGGTGTCGTGGAGACACTGATGTCCACGTCAGGCCTCTGCACACCCCGAGCCAACAACCTCAGTGGATGAACAAAGCCAGAACTTAAAAAGAAGCAAACCCCACTGAGGAGCATATAGATGATTAAGTGCAAAGTAATAGCGATTAGTATAAAAATATAAATATGAGGAGTGCAGAGATGAGAACCTTCAATATGAGCAAAATTCCACTCAAAACGAACATCGGCAGGAGCTCTGATGGCCTCCTGGCAGCAAAGCCCAGGGCCAGATTCCCAAAAGAGGGGCTGTGGTCCCTCTCACTTGTGTGTTAAGAAATCGTAAGTAAATAAAATGAACTTCTGAGCTTTTTAGAGTAGGCATCTCCCTATGTTGCCCAGGCTGGTTTCAAACTTTTGGGCTCACCTCAGCCCCTCAAAGTGCTTGGATTACAGGAGTGAGCCATGGCACCCAGCTGAATAAACAACGTAACACTGTATGTGGAACTTTCTCGAGTATAATAATTTGTCGTTTTTCTGAAACACAATTTTTAATTACTCTGCAAGGCAGATATGCACGAATAAGTTATCTAGTGAGTGAGCCCAGTTATTACCCAGCGTCTCTGTCTCTAAGTGACTCTGTTGCTGTCTGCTAATGATTACATACGTCCCATATCATTTGGGTATGAAGATAACTGCTTAGGTTTTCAGCTAGACATGACTGCCTTTTGCAGAGGAAATTACTGATGAATATGGCATCGCACAAAGCTCTCGGATATTCTCCGTATGCGTAGGCTCTATCTGATTCGCACAAAGCTCTCGGATATTCTCCGTATGTGTAGGCTCTATCTGATTCTGTTTGAGGGCTACGTCCAAGAACCACATCTGATCTTCTGCCCCACAACTGCAATACACGGACAGATTAGAAACTGTCTATGAAAGAACAGCCAGAGGGAAAAAGCTAATAGAACTGAATTCAATTAACATATTCTGTGTAATAAATATTTTTTCAAATTAAAAAATAAAAAGAGATTAATTTATCTCTTAAAAGTTAGAGGACTTCCCCACAGAATTGTTTATGGGGAACTGTGACTATGTTTGCCCTGAAGACTTCCCTCTAGAGCAAATTTAAATTTAGAAATAATGGTAGGCTAGGCACAGTGGCTCACACTTGTAATTCCAGCACTTTGGAAGACCAAGGCAGGTGGATCACTTGAGGCCAGGAGTTCAAGGCCAGCCTGGCCAACATGGCAAAACCCCATCTCTACTAAAAATACAAAAATTAGCGAGGGCATGGTGGTGTGCACCTGTAACCCCAGCTACTCAGGAGGCTGAGGCACAAGAATCTCTTGAACCTGGGAGGTGGAGGTTGCAGTGAGCAGAGATTGCAACACTGCACTCCAGCCTGGGAAACAGAGCAAGACTCTGCCTTAAAAAAATTAATTAATTAACTAAAGTAAAGTAAAAGTAAAATAATGGTGATAATAATGTTTCCCTTTGTAAGCAGAGATACTAGGATACATGATATCAAAGGGGATGGTGATTTTTTTCCTTGTCAAGAATCAGTCAGATTCTTGACACCAACAAAACACTAAAGCAACCAGGCATGGTGGCCCACACTCATAATCCCAGCAAGATTAGGAGCTGAGACAGGAGCATCACTTGAGGCCAGCCTGTGGAACGTAGTGGGACCCCATCTCCATTTATGTTTTTTAAATAGTTTTTAAAAATGAAAACACTAAAGCACCAAGTCATCACAGACAGGAAAGGAATTTGCACCATGGAAGAGAGAAAAACATGTAATAAAAATAAATAATGAAAATAAAGGCATAGTAGGTTCATTTAAAAAATAGGCTGGGCACAGTGGCTCACAGCTGTAATCCTAGCACTTTGGGTGGCTGAGGCGGGTGGATCACTTGAGGCCAGGAGTTCGAGACCAGCCTAGCCAACATGATGAAACCCTGTCTCTTCTAAAAATACAAAAAATTGTCAGGCATGGTGGCACTCACTTGTAATCCCAGCTACTTGGGAGGCTGAAGCAGGAGAATCGCTTGAGCCTGGGACGCAGAGGCTGCATTAAGCTTAGATTGTGCCATTGCACTCCAGCCTGAGTGACAGAGTGAAACTCTGTCCCAAAAAATAAAAATATTATAAAATTTGGAGGTGCTTTTTTGGGGCAACAAAAATGAATTTGTGGAAGTGAAAATTCTCAACACAATCCCAGTCAGATTATTCATTTTGGTTTAAACGTCCTTAAAAGTTAGTTTAAGTCTCTGTTATAAGTAAAATAGGGTTCAGTAGGCAAGTTAATCTCAAGGAGACAAGACACAGGAATGGATGATATTAGTCTGTTCTCACAGTACTAATAAAGACATACCTGAGATTGGGTAATTTATAAAGTGAAGACATTTAATTGACACAGTTCCACATGGCTGAAGATCCCTCACAATCATGGCAGAAGGTGAATGAGGAGGAAAGGCACATCTTACATGGTGGCAGGCAAGAGAGCTTGTGTGGGGAAACTCACATATATAAAACCATCAGCTCTCATGAGAGTTATTCACTACCAGGAGAACAGCATGGGAGAATCTGCCCCCATAATTCAATCATCTCCACCTGGCCCCTCCCTTGACACATAGGGATTATTACAGTTCAAGGTGAGATTTGGCAGGGGGACACAAACCATATCACGGTCTCTAGATATTCTAGCTAACAAGGAATGCTGAAAACAAATATCAACTGCAAACAAAGGTGCCTGCTTTGTGACAGTTCAACAATTATGGAAGCTATAACCAGACAGTCAGGGAAAGCTGAGAAATGCCCAGCATTCAATCAGACATTTTATACAATTTCAAAAAATGTGAAATATACAAGTTCAAGAGTAGTTAATATTAAACTAAAAAGACATTTACATATGTCAAGAACCTAAGGAATATAAAATCTAATCAAATGATGGAGCTAGCCACCTTCATAAGAATTACAGATGTAATCTGACTTGAAAATTAGATAGTAACATGACTCACATCTGAGTAGGCTAAGAATGAAGGGAACACTTCATT
This sequence comes from Leontopithecus rosalia, assembly GCA_028533165.1. Classification (NCBI taxonomy): domain Eukaryota; kingdom Metazoa; phylum Chordata; class Mammalia; order Primates; family Cebidae; genus Leontopithecus; species Leontopithecus rosalia. Next base: position 4,359,774 of record CM052669.1, read on the forward strand.
CTTTAGTTAACGAAGTTCTTGTGATAGATGACTGCTAGGACTCCATTAGAGTTGCCAAGAGCAGTCGGAGCCTGATGAATATCATTAAAAAGCCTCAGCAAGCTAATAAAGCAAGAGACAAAACATTAATCTGTGTAAGGCAATCCTAAAGCTGCAGGATGACGTATTGTTTTCTGCAAGGGAAAGCATATTTAATATTCTGTCCCCTTCCCACCTCAGCTATCATTAGCCAGTGTGAACCTCAAGTCAGCAGCTTGAATCTCCCCGACTGCTGTTGTTTTTGTCACCTACCAACACTTGGGTCAGTCCACCTTATTTCTTTGTTTTAATTGTTTTTTAGACAGGGTCTTGCTGCATCGTGGAGGCTAGAGTGCAGTAGCGTGATCACAGCTCAATGCAGCCCCATCCTTCCCAGGCTCAAGAGATTCTCCCACCTCAGCCTCCCGAGTAGCTGGGATTTCAGGCGTGTGCCACCGCACCTGGCTAATTTTTGTATTTATTGTAGAGACTAGGTCTTGCCACGTTCCGCAGGCTGGTCTTGAGCTCAGGTGATCTGCCCACTTGGCCTCCCTTAGCACCTCATTTCTTGGTTATTTTAGCTCTTGGCTCATCTGTCTTGCTCACAGGGCTCCTGTCTTAATTTGTGGTGATTTCAGTACACATGTAGATGACCCTCAGTTCCTTAAACATTTCCACTCCTGTGACCCTGACCCACATCCTGCCTCACCACTCGCTCCCATGACTTTGTCATTACAAGTCACAAACTTTCTGGCCACCATGGCCTGTCTTTCCAGCTTCCCCTTCCTAGGACAGCAACTCCAGCCATCTCTCAGCCCCACTGATGCCAATAATCCACGGGTCCTGCTACCTTTTCACCATCCCTCCTGCCACTTCCTGACCTCTCCTCCCTCCTTGCCAGTCTACACGCCAGGGTGGATTTTACAATCACTCGCTGCGCACCTCTGAGATTCCCTCGTTCCACATTTGCCTTGCCTTATTCATTCAAACACACCATTCTTCCTGCCCTTGAACCCTTAAGCTTAACACAGCTTAAAACCCCCCCCCCCACACACACACACCCCACACACTCATACCTCACCACATATACACCACACACCACACACATACACCATACACACAGCACACCACACACATGCCCCACATACATGCCACACACTCACACCACACACACATGACATACACACATCACACACACACATCACACACCACACACACACGACATATACACATCACACACACATCACACACACCACAGATACACATCACACACACGACATACACACATCACACACCACAGCACACCACACACACACCCCACACCAAACCACATACACACAAAAACACCACACACCACACACACATACCACACACCCACATACATCACAAATATACACACATCACATCATACACATACACCACACTATACACGCACACCACACACACACACACGGACTGATCTCACCTTAGAATCCTCACTGGACTCCTTAGATGGGCTCTTGAGATGGCCCAGCGTTTATACCACACTCCCTTCCCCCACTCCTGCTTCTGCTATCCAGACTTTCACTCATTTTCCTGTCTCCTCAGACCTCTAGGGTGTCCTTCCCCTTCCAACCTCAGCTGGTGACTTTACTCCCTTTACGTGAAGAAGACATTTCAGAAGCACCATTTCACAGAAACCTTACCACCGTGTCTTCGCCCTGAGAGCGCCTGTACTCACACACTCTGCCTTCCTGCCTGTGGAGTTAGATGAATTGTCCGTGCTTCTGTGTAGGAACGACCTCTGTGTCACACTCGAAGTTCCCTCCCCTCTCATCCACCTAAGACATGGATCCAACAACCTTTCTGTCTTCCTCCCACATCACCGATGCCCCCTGCTCCGCTGCGTCATTCACACTAGCAAGCAAACCCATTGTTCTTTCTCCAGTGCTAACAACAATGCTTTTCAAAAAATCAAAATGGAGACAGGGTCCCACTGTGTTGCCTGGGCTGGTCTCAAACTCCTGGGACCAAGCAATCCTCCTGCCTCCACCTCCCAAAGTGCTGCGATGACAGGTGTGAGTCACCGCAGCTGGCCGAGCGCTCTTGACCTATCACCTCTTCCAGACAGTAGCACATGGCTGTGCTTCCTCTTACAGCAGCACTCTGACGATGTCTCTGCACTTGCTCTTCTTTCATTCTCCGTTCAACCCCCGCTAGTCAGGCGTGCATCCCTATCATTCCCCTTAGGACCATCCTTTCACGCATGGGACCAGGCCCACGCCCTCCTCCTGGGTAGACTTTTCTCCAACTTGCCTTTCAGGACACTGCACTGGTTTCCTTCTCCCTCGGTGGCCCCCCTTCCTAAATCTCCATTGCTGGTTCTGTTGCTGGAAAGGGATCCCCACCCAGACCCCACAAGAGGGCTCTCGGATCTCATGCAAAAATGAATTCAGGGCAAGTCCACGGGGCAAAGCGAAAGCATGTTTGTTTGTTTGTTGGGGGGTTTTTTTTATTTATTTTTTTTTTGAGACGGAGTTTCGCTCTTGTTACCCAGGCTGGAGTGCAATGGCGTGATCTCGGCTCACCGCAACCTCCACCTCCTGGGTTCAGGCAATTCTCCTGCCTCAGCCTCCTGAGTAGCTGGGATTACAGGCGCGCACCACCATGCCCAGCTAATTTTTGTATTTTTAGTAGAGACGGGGTTTCACCATGTTGACCAGGATGGTCTCGATCTCTTGACCTCGTGATACACCTGCCTCGGCCTCCCAAAGTGCTGGGATTACAGGCTTGAGCCACCGCGCCCGGCCAAGTATGTTTGTTAAGAAAGCAAAGGGGTGAAGGAGCAGCTCCTCCATAGACAATAGGAACACGTCCACCCCAGGTACAATGCTTGTTTATATATAGGATTTTAAAAATCATGGAAGATGTCTTCTGCTACAAGGGTTTGTGATAAAGGATTGATTTTCTTAATTACTATTTTTTACAAGAATCAATATTATTATATTTAAAGCCAACTTACAAATGCTTCTGATCTCAAGATATCGGGATATCAGGACCCTCCCAAGTCGGGGTCTGTTTAGTAAATGATATCCATCTGTTCCTTAGCCATAAACATCTAGAGGCCAGGAATACCCAGCTTTCTGGGAGTGCAACCCAGCAAGTGCCAGCCCCATTTTCCTAGCGCTCACTCAAGATGGAGTCACTCCAGTTCCAAAACCTCTGACAGTTCCTCTTGCCAGGAGTGTTTTCCCCTCAAATATCTGCAGTCTCCCTTGTCGCTCCCTTGAAGTCCTTGTCAAAGCCTTCTTTCTTTGGAAACTCCAGTGCCCACTCATTTGAAGCTGCAATCCGTTCCCCCTTACCGTCCTCTGTTTTCCAAGAGCACCTGCCATCTTTAACCTGTAGTATAATTGACTGACTGACCGTGTTTACTGTCTTCCACCCACCCCCACCTTCACTGCAACAGAAACTCCACCAGGCCAGGGCTTGTTTCTGTTTTGTTCAGTGCTGCATGCCCCGTGCCCGGAACTGTGACGAGCACTCAATTAATCACTGTAAGTGAATCCATTAAATAAGGATTATTTATTAATTAATCCTTATATTAATTATTATTAATAATTATATAATCCTATAATTATATAATAATTATATAATCCTATTATTAATTAATAATATTAATTATAGATTGATCATTAATTAATTAATTGTCCATTAATAAGGATTCACAGTGCTGGGGCTCCTGTGAGAAGGAAGCTGTGCCATCTTGACATTTCAAATACAGCATTTATCACACTGAAGAGTGTTCGGCCTAATGCAACCATACTCGGCTGTGTCATTCCAATTTTTAAAAGTGTAAATGTTGTCCATAAATGTACACTTGTCACTTAAGTACAAATCTTAATCGCTTGTAGAAAGTTTTAGAACACCTAAGAGTACTTAATCACCATAGGTATAATTCAATTTATTAAATGTGTAAAGAATTATTTGCAGGACTTAGGAAAGTTTATCAATGTCCTCAAGAGAAAATAGAAGATATTAAATTTATAGGCAACCTAAAATATTTAAGAGCATCTAACTAAGACTGTAGAGGAGACCCAAAATTTATGTGTATTCCCTTTAAAATGATTATACAAATTTTCTAGGCTTATAAATAATAAGATTCACAAGCTGAATGTAAAAGCTTAAGAAATACTTTGGTTCTTATCTTTAGTAGATTATTAACTTTTAAAAACAAAAGAAAATATATAGTCTTTTTCTTGATGTGTCAGTACTCATGTACACACACACACACACACACACACACACACACACACACACACCCAGGGCACCAAAAACTCAACTATTACAGCGCATCACTAGTGCCCTCTAGTGGCTGAATGGAGAAACAACACATGTACATTGAAGAAAGTTTTATTTTATTTTACTTTATTTTTTTGAGACAGTCTTGCTTTGTTGCCCAGGGTGTAGTGCAGTGGTGCAATCATGACTGACTGCAGCCTCAACCTCCTGGGCTCATCCTCCCACCTCAGCTTCCCAAGTAGTTGGGACCAAAGGTGCATGCCTCGCCTGGCTGATACATATACATATTTTGTATGTACGTGTATACATATATATTTATTTTATATATATATATATATATATATATATATATATATATATATATGCAGACAGGTTCTCACTATGTTGCCCAGGCTGGTCTCGAATTCCTGGACTCAGGTGATACTCTTGCCTTGGGCTCCCAAAATGCTGAGGTTACAAGCGTGAGCCACTCGCCTGGCCAACAAATGTTAAATACTTAGTAAAAGCCTAATAAAAATGTAAGGCACTGTTCACGACATACAAATTACATTGTTTTCGTCAATGAGTACTTGCTACAAATTTTCAATGCAGTGATAGATTTCATGGTGTGTCTCCACTGTCCATAAACCCTGGGATGGAACAGACCAGGGCTCTGGGAGCTCAGGGAGGACACAAGGAAGATCCGGGAAGGCTCCATGAAGCAGATGCACTCAAACGGGGCTCTAAAGTAGGAATCACATCTGCAGGAAATTAAAACACTCTACCCTTGGTGGCCAGGCAGCAAGCCCTTTTGCTCAGTAAGTTTTCTTCACACTTCAATGAACAGCCAGCTATAGACATGATCAGTCTATACTGGATATAGTGAAGAAACGCTAATGTTGAGCAAATCATTCCTTTCATTTGGACAAAGTAATTTTTCCTCCAAATGTTTGATCACAGCAAGTCAGAGACGTGAGAATGAGAGTCATGTTCCTTTCCCTGTTGCCACACCAGGAATCCTGGCACACCTTGATTAACAGGCTCTGTGCTCCAAACAGAACCCTGGATTGAGGTTTTGTGTGAGCAGAAGTTGAGCCCTTGGCATGATGTTTGGAAGTGGAGTCCAAAGCGGACACAGCCAGATACCTAGAGACCTGGGGACTGAGCAAAACTCAGTGAGAGTTGTCCGTGCTGGGGTAAACACCCTTCTGGCACTGAAGAGTGGCTAAATGTCATCTCCACCAAACGTGGCCTCCATGGTTAGGATGGTTTCAACTGAAAGCAGGCAAAAGGGTACATTGTTTGAGTACCACTCTCAAAGACCACATCTCGGGGAGGGATTTTAGTATGTAAGAGAATCTCCCAAGGAACTGTCAAAAATGGAGAGTTATACTTTCCACTCAATGTTACTGAGAACCTGTAAACACTCTAAAAAAATAGATCTTACACACACACATACACACACACACACACACACACACACACACACACAGAGAGAGAGAGAGGGTCAGTTTTTGAGTCCAAGTGCACAAGCAAAAAGTAGTAGCCTTGAGTTTGAAGAATCTCAAAACAGATACACAACTTCATGCGTCCAGCCAAGGCTTTAACGTCTCCTACCTTCCAACGTCTACCTGAGCCACAAGCCTGTGCCCAGTTGAAGTCAAGAGTCAGTACAGGTGCAGGGCAAGGGCTGACAGGTTAAACAGCACAGACAGACGAGGCTCGCAAGGATTGTCTACCATCCATCCAAGGGCAACAGCTGAGCCCGACCCAGCACCTCTGCAGCACCTAAGTCGCCTTAATTCCAAGAATCAGTGAAAGTAAACATTGCGGTTACTTAAAACCTCGCTAGTCGTTTTAACGCATTTATAACTTTGTCCAGAGTAAATTATTTTCTCAAATGGAACTAGTCAGTACCAAAAATTAATTCCATTGAGTGTTTTTGTGAATCTCAAATCCCTAGGGCACAGCCTCTCCAGCCCCCAGGATTCCAGCTTAGCAAGTCCATAGAGAAGCTCAACAATCTGCATTTTTAGTAAACTTCTGCAGTGACTGGCACAGTTAGGCTGGTGAACTTTGAGAACACCACTTCCAGGAGAGGGCTTTCACCTCTGACCTGCGAGACACCCAAATTCAAGTTTTAGAAAGACCGTAGTTTGTTTACATAAAAAGCAAACTGAGCTCTTTGGGTACATATTTAAAAGAGGAAAAAGAATCATACTGAAAATATTTATGATTCAATCAGTATAAAAATATAGATACAGGGGAAGAAACATCTGTAATCAACATGTGCCGTTTCATACTTCAGGTACCAGAAAGGAAAAGCATACACTTCAGGGTTTCATAGTCTCTTGGTTAAACAAAAAAACACCCACCTAGAAGTGACCCAGCAGTTCAAAGGACGCTAAGCTTTCACAGACTCCTGGGGAGCAGAGCTGACTGGTACCAGCAGCCCTGGAAGTAATGCGTCCGTGGTTGGTACTGACCCACTTCATTTCGTGTGGAACCTAGAGTCTTGCCTGATTTGATTTCGTTTTTCTTCTCATCAGGGGAATTACCCACTCGGCATATAACAGCTTGAAGAGAAAACATGCCATTTTAGCTTGACGTTCATTTGCACCCATCACACGTGCGTCAGACACTCTGCCCCGCTTCCTCATAATCCCTCTCCAGGGCCGCCAGGTCTTCCCTGGCCTCCAAGAATTCCGCTTCTTCCATGCCTTCTCTGATGTACCAGTGCAAAAATGCCCTCTTGGCATACATGAGGTCAAACTTGTGGTCCAGGCGGGCCCAGGCCTCCACGATCGCCGTGGTGTTGCTCAGCATGCAGAGCGCCTGGTGGGCTTTGGCCAGGTGCCCACCTGGCATCACCGTGGGCGGCTGATTGTTGATGCCCACCTTGAAACCCGTTGGACACCAATCTACAAACTGAACGGAGCGCCTGGCCTTCATGGCTGCGATTGCCGCATTCGCCTCCCTAGGGACCACGTCCCCTCTGTAGAGTAGGCAGCAGGCCATGTACTTGCCAAGCCGAGGGTCACACTTGACCAGCTGATTGGAGGACTCAAAGCAAGCCGTGGTGATGTCTGACACGGAGAACCGCTCATGGTAGGCTTTGTCAGCAGAGACAATGGGGGCAAAGGTGGTGATGGGGAAATGTATTCTCGGGTAAGGTACTAGGTTGGTCTGGAATTCAATTAGGTCCACATTCAAGGGCCCTTCAAACCGGAGGGAGGCAGTGATGGAAGACACTGCCTGAACCATCAGTCTGTTGATGTGGGCGTAAGAGGGGCGTTCAACACCGAGTTTATGATGGCATATATCATAGACGGCCTCATTGTCCACCATAAAGGTGCAGTCCGCGTGCTCTGTGGTGGAGTGGGTGGTGAGGACAGAGTTATAAGGCTCCACCACGGCAGTGGAGACCCTGGGGGCTGGGTAGACCGAGAACTCCAGTTTCGTCTTTTTGCTATATTCTCCCGTGAGCCGCTCCATTAAAAGAGATGTAAACCCCGAACCAGTGCCCCCTCCAAAGCTTCGGAAAATCAAAAATCCCTGGAGTTCACCACACTGTTCTGCCTGAAGAAAGTAAACAGGATGTGAGAATTCAGCTGAAGACACCCGGAAGCAGTGAACTGGACAGTGGTGGTAGGTTACAACAGGTTTCCCCAAAACACAGACTTTCAGAACGGACTCATTGGCCATTGTCAACTCCACAACAAACACAGCAGTTTGGAAATACTCTCAGGGGTACTTCTGGAGTAGGCAAAGCACTTCAGAGCTTTACACAAGCAGAGCACAAATAGCCACCTGTCTTTCACTGTCCCCTGTGCGTCTATGTGTATGATCACAAGCAAGGTCTTCATCAACAACGAAGAAAATGGCAAAACCCTGGAGCAAAGTGACATTCCCCCCACTGCTGTGCTCCATCTGGCACGCTGGCGTAAAAGGCGTTGTAGGAGCAAACAAATATGCCGAACACCAAAACCCTTACTCCGCAAAGGGTCTCCAGACTCAGGCCCTTAAAGAGGAGTTGACTGTCAGTAAACAGTCACACAACTCCAGGTAGGGCGTGCCTCTTGCCAACTTCATAAGCAGCAGTTACTCTTGGAAAATGACAGGTTTTAGAGTGTGTGAGAGTCTCTCATTACAAGATAAACCCTGCGTTAGGAGAAGCAAGGATGATCAGGTGATCAGAGGACCCCGAGTGAGTGTAAAGGTTTCTGTCCCCTACCTACTAACAAGGGGTCATCAAAGCCAAGAGGAGGACCCCTCCCCGTTCCGAGCACCCAGGCCAACGCCCAGGGAGAGATGGTTGGTGGCAATGGTGACAGCAGATAATGCTGGTGAGTTCTGCCACAGGACCCCACATGCCCCTGGCACAGCCCCCTGGGGGGAGAGGGGGGAGCCACTTGCCAGCTTCCGGGTCCTCTCCAGCACAAGGTCGATGACCTCCGACCCCACAGAGTAACGACCCCGCGCGTAGTTGCTGGCAGCACCCTCCTTTCCGCTCAGGAGCTGCTCCGGGTGGAAGAGTGAACGGCGCTGCCCCGTCCGGATCCCATCTGCAGAGGGCGAAAGGAGGTCAGTGCTCTCGGTGCAATTCAGCGGTCCACCTTCCACTAGTCCTCCCGGGCCCTCCCTGGACCTGATGACCCCCATGCTTTCTCTCAGTTTCCCCGGTCTGCCAAAACCAATGACAGCAAACGTCATGGCTTAAGACAAGAGGAATTTATTTCCTAACAGCTCCAGAGGCCAGAAGTGTAACACCGAGGTGCTGGGAGGCTGGTTCCTGCTGGAGGCCCCAGGGAGCGCCACGTCCAAATCTCTCTCCTGGCTCCTGGTGACTCACAATTCTTAGCACTCCTTGGCTTCTCGCTGCCCCCTTCCAATCTCTACCTCTGGCATACAAGCTTTTCCCCTGTATGTGTGTCTCTGCTCTCTCTTCTGATAAGGACACAATTCTTCAACATTAGGGCCCACCCTAAAATCCAGGAGGACTCATTTTAACCAATCACATCGACAAAGACCCTGTCTCCAAATAAAGTCACATTCTGGGGTTCCAGATGGATATGAATTTGTGGGGACACTCTTCAACCCGCTGCCCACCCACCCTACAACACATTGGCATTTTGAGACAAGTATTTTTATCTACAAATAGCCAACTGCGTGCTGGAAAATCATACAGAAAGGCATATCCAGGGTGCAGTGGCTCAGGCCTGTAATCCCAGCACTTTGGGAGGTTGAGGCATGTGGATCACCTGAGGTCAGGAGTTTGAGACCAGCCTGGCCAACGTGGTGAAATTCTGTTTCTACTAAACATACAGGAAATTAGCCAGGCATGGTGGTGGGCACCTGTAATCCCAGCGACTCAGGAGGCTGAGGCAGGAGAATGGTTCGAACCTGGGAGGCAGAGGTTGCAGTGAGAAGAGATCACCCCATTGCACTCCAGCCTGGGCAACAAGAGTGAAACTCCTTCTCAAAAAAAGGAAAATAAAATAAAATAAGTTTTAAAAAAGAAAGGCATATCCATCTCTTAAATCCACTTTAAAAGAGGATTTAACAGGGAAGGCATGGCAAACTCAAATGCCCACATGACCCAAATGCCATGGGCATAAATGCATGATGCAGGGAAATTGGCATTAAGATGTTGGCAGTATCCAGTACAACTGAGGGCAACCCTTGCCAGGCCTCATTGCCTTTTAAAACCCTGGGCAGCATGCCCTACTCCCCACCTTAGAATTACTCAAATAGCATTATTCCTGATGATTAAGCAGCAGTGTTTCAGGGCTAAGTAGGCTTTGGGACCGCTGCCCTGGTTACCGCGGGATACTGCATTGCTTAGTAGTTAAATGCATGTTTCAAGAATCAGTTTCCTGGGTTCCTATCTTGCTTTCCTTACTAAGCTAGAGAGAAGTTACTTAGTCAATGATTTTAGCTCATAAATAAGGATTATAACAAGACCTACCCCATTAAGCTGTTATGAGAACATAAGGCACGTAACAACAACAATTCTAAGGAAGAATGACGGGCCTGGCTTCATGACACGCATTTATGCAGATTTACCTCATTGTACACCACAGCCTTGGCACCAGATAGCCGAGCCAGTCCTAGGAGCTCACAGCCTAAGGAGAGACGCCTTGTGTTTCTATTTAATCAGAGCAAGATTGTTCTTTCAATTCACCGCGCCTTCCTGTGCATGAATTTCTAAACTCCAATTTTGCAACCTCTCAAATAATATTTATTAAATTTGAGTTTAAATAATGTTTAACTAGGTTACATACAAACCTCCCCCAGAACTAGGATGTTTAAAAGATATATTTATAAACAAGCTATACGTGAACATGTAATTCTGGGTGGACTATTTCCTTCTCATCTGAAGCTATAAGGCTAAACTCCGACTGGGGAGGTAATTTACAGAAGCTTCCTTCTTCATGACAAAGTTGAATAGGGATCTTGAGGGTCAATAAGTTCATACGGTTTTTTCCATAGAATCCATTCTTTCAGAGATTAGTGGTTGCACCACCTGCCATTCATAAGTAACCAAGCCTTCCATTCTAACTTCCCGGGCACAGGTTGCCCAGGGGCCTCAGTACCCAGCATGGTGCCCTTAATACCCTCAGAGACTTCAACGGCTTTGAACATTGATATGACAGCTCCTTCGCTTCCTTAACTACAGTGCCATTCAGCTGCCCTCCACTTCAATCATCATCACTCAGAACTCTCCCACTTCCAAAATCTTAAACTCACAAATTCCTTTCTCCAACCACAACTGCCTTACTTTGCCCTATTTTCACCCTTGAGCCTGACCTGGACCATCTTCCCAGCCTCATCCCCCGATTTGCACTCCTGCTCACCTATGTCTGGCCACGGTGAACTCCTGGTTACACTTGCAGCATTCCTTCATGGCTCTGAATTTGCAAATGCTGTCCCTTCATGAGAGGGTGTGTGAGTCTGGGTGTGGTGGCCCATGCCTGGAATCACAGCACTTTGGGAGCCCAAGGTAAGAGGATCATTTGAAGTCAGAAATTTGAAACTAGCTTGGGCAATATAGTGAGACCCTATCTCTACAAAAAAAAAAAAAAAAAAAAAAAAAAAAAAAAAAAAAAAAATTGGCCAGGCGCGGTGACTCACGTCTATAATCCCAGCACTTTGGGAGGCCGAGACAGGTGGATTACTGGAGGTCAGGAGTTCAAGACCAGCCTAGCCAATACAGTGAAACCCCATATCTACTAAAAATACAAAATTAGCTGGGCCTGTCATGTGCCTGTAATCCCAGCTACTCAGGAGGCTGAGGCAGGAGAATCTCTTGAACCTGGGAGGCAGAGGTTGCAGTGAGCCAAGATCATGCCATTGTACTCCAGCCTGGGCAAAAAGAGCAAATCTGTCTCAAAAAAAAAAAAATTAGCCACATGTAGTAACATGTGTCTGTAGTCCCAGCTATTCAGGAGCCCAAGGTCGGAGGATTGCTTGAGCCCAGGAGTTCTCTGGCCTATGATTACACCACTACACTCCAGCCTGGGTGACAGAGCGAGACCTCACCTCTCTCTCTAAAAAACGAACAAGCAGACATATTTGATGACTCCCTGGTTACTCATTCCCTCTGCCTTGCAGAGCAAGCTTGTCTGACCCACAGCCCACAGGCCGCATGCAAGCCCAGGACAGCTCTGAATGCAGCCCCACACAAATTCATAAACATTCTTAAAACATTAAGAGATTATTTTGCAACTTTTTTTAGCTCATCAGCAATTGTTAGTGTGAGTATATTTTATGCGTGGCCCAAAACAATTCTTCTTCTTCCAGTGTGGCCCAAGGGCGGCCAAATTATTGGATATTCCTGTTGTAGAAATTTCTATTAAGTTATATCATATATAATAAAATTAATTTTTTAGGGTAGAAAATAGTCATACACTGGCAATTTTATATGACTCCACTTAAACAGTGTTGTTATAACTATTTATATTTTCTTCTTCACTAGATTAGGCTACTTTTCTGTTAAAAGGCAATAGATTTAATAAGAAGGCAAACCTGGGACCAAATCCAGCTCTCCTTTAATAGCTCAGTGATTTTTTTTTTTTTTTTTTGAGACGGAGTTTCGCTCTTGTTACCCAGGCTGGAGTGCAATGGCGCAATCTCGGCTCACCGCAACCTCCACCTCCTGGGTTCAGGCAATTCTCCTGACTCAGCCTCACGAGTAGCTGGGATTACAGGCACAAGCCACCATGCCCAGTTAATTTTTTGTATTTTTGGTAGAGACAGGGTTTCACCATGTTGACCAGGATGGTCTCGATCTCTTGACCTCGTGATCCACCCGCCTCAGCCTCCCAAAGTGCTGGGATTACAGGCATGAGCCACCACGCCCAGCCTCAGTGATCTTAAGAAGTTCCTTGACCTCCCTAAGATTTCTGAAATTCCTCCACTATAAATGGAGGATAATAGTGTCTCCTGACAGAACGCTGAAGGAATTCGAGGAACATACCTGGGCAGGTCCTCAACTAGTAAAGAAAGCTTCTGTGGACTAAATGGCTGTGTCCCCCCAAAATTCATGTGTGAATCCCTAATCCCCAACGCGATGGTATCTGGAGGTGAGTCTTTGCGGGTAACAAGTCATAAGGGTAAAGACTTCATTATGGAATTAGGGCCCTTAGAAGTAGAGACACAGGCTGTTTCTCTGCCATATGGGGATACAGTGAAAAGGCGGCCATCTGTGAGCCGGGAAGACAGACTTCACCAGAAGCCAAACACCGGGCACCCTGGTCTCAGACTTTCAGTCTCCAGAACTGTGAGAAATCAACAACTGTGGTCTAAGCCACTGGGTCCATGGTGTTCTGATACAGCCATCTGAGCTGACCAAGATGGGCATCTTCACATCAAGGGCAAAATCAGCAGTTACTCATCCTTGTACTCCCCTCACCCAGCTCAAGTGTTTATGGGGTTGCATTCAATTCCTTCTTATCATGACCTTGAATTCATCAGCCTCTCCTTTTCTCCACCCCTCCCACCACCTCTCAACCAACAGCCAGCACCCAGGGGCCAGAGATGTAAATAAGTGACTTTCAAAGTGACACCCCAGCTCCCACATGAGCCTTCCTAGTTAGTACCACACAGAGCAGAGGGGAGCTGTCGCCTCTGAGCCCCACCCAAATTGTAGATTCAAACCAGTAATTATTATTGCCTTACACCACTAAACGTAGGGCCAGGCACAGTGGCTCATGCCTGTAATCGCAGCACTTCAGGAGGCTGAGGTGGGCAGATCACCTGAGGTCGGGAGTTCAAGATCAGCCTGGCCAACATGGTGAAACCCTGTCTCTACTAAAAATACAAAAAAAAAAAAAATTAGCTAGGCATGGTGGCAGGCACCTGTAGTCACAGCTACTGGGGAGGCTGAGTCAGGAGAATCGCTTGTACCCAGGAGGTGGAACTTGCAGTGAGCCAAGACCGCGTCACTGCACTCCAATCTGGGAAAGAAGAGTGAAACTCTGTCTCAAAAAGTAAAAAAATAAAAAACCACTAAATGTAGGCAAAGTTTACTACTCACCAACAAATGATGTACAACAGGAAATGCAATCTACCCCACTCTCTAGCTTTTCCATTAAGTCAGTAAGAGCCCCTCTTGTGCCTGTATTTTTCTAGCCCTATTTTAAGAGTTTTGGCATGACATATTATGAAGTATATCGTTAGCAATCATAAAATTGTACTGTTTTTCCCGTAACTAGAGTATATATTTGCTTCTTGTTCTTTGGGATCCTTTTCAAATATTCAACTCTTTTGAAGTAGCTATCAAAAAACTTTCCGATTCTTTGCCAGTGCCTTCTAGCAAATGGCTCTTGAACCCAAGAGAAGACTTAGTGCTCTGTTATAATCCATGTGTGGATTAATTAGCAGGTCTTAATTCATTTCATCACATAGCTACAGAAGACTAACCTAGGCCAAGTGCAGTGGCTCACGCATGTAATCCCAGTACTTTGGGAGGCCAAGGCCGGTAGGTCACTTGAGGTCAGGAATTCAAGACCAGGCTGGCCAACATGATGAACCCCCATCTCTACTAAAATATAAAAATTAGCCAGGCATGATGGTGCATGCCTGTAATCTCAGCTGCTCGGAGGCTGAGGCAGAAAATCGCTTGAACCCAGGAGGAGGAGGTTGCAGTAAACTGAGATTGTGCCATTGCACTCCAACCTGAGTGACTCCATGTCAAAAGTAATTAATTAATTAATTAATTAAAATTGATCAAGGCTAACCTAGTCTTCCCGTGTTAATCACCCTAAATGGCCATTGAGTAAGCCTCTACATTTGGGAAAGGTCCATGTGATTTCATTCAGATGGACCCGTATAATCTGATCATCCCACCCGCTTGATTTGTTTGTGTGGTTCCTGTTAAGTATACTAGAATGTGACGTGTATGGTACCTATAACAGTTGGCTCCAAGTCCACGAAGAGTGCTCTAGGCACATGCTTCCCGGCTCTTATCTCCTGGAAGAAGGTATTGAAAGATGCATTTGTGTGCTCCGTTTTTGCATTTTCCAGCTGATTCTGTTGACTGTCAAGAACAACTCCGTCTGGCTGGATTCCATGTTCCAGGCAATAGAGTTCCCAGCAAGCATCCCCAATCTGGATGCCAGCTTGACCGATGTGGATGGAAAGGCACTCCCTCTGAAATAAGCCATGGGGAGTTAGAACTGAGCAGGTGTTTAGACAACAGGAGATCTGCTATTCAGCACTTCCGGTTACAAATGGCAGAAACCAAGCTCACTTAAGGACACAGAAGAATGTGTAATAAGGATAATCAAAAGTGTTTCATGGAAATGAAGAGCCAGAGGACAGCTAAGCTTCAGAGACAATTAAATAGGGATTTAAATTCCATTAAAATGTTTATTGTAACAACATAAATTAAGCACCTACTCTGCACTAAGCTTGGAATTAAGACAAATACACACAGACACTTATAACACAAATCAAAATACAACTGCTTTCACTTTATTCTTTTTTATAGGTAAGATGTGTGTGTGTGGGTGTGTAGTTATATATATCAGCTGGACTTGTCTAGAAAGAAAATTAGCTAGTTTTTGGAAAGAAATAAACCCAAAATCGGCCGGGTGCAGTGGCTCACACCTGTAATCCCAGCACTTTGTGAGGCCGAGGCGGGTGGATCACGAGGTCAAGAGATCGAGACCATCCTGGTCAACATGGTAAAACCCCGTCTCTACTAAAAATACAAAAAATTAGCTGGGCACGGTAGCACGTGCCTGTAATCCCAGCTACTCAGGAGGCTGAGGCAGGAGAACTGCCTGAACCCAGGAGGCGGAGGTTGCGGTGAGCCGAGATCGCGCCATTGCACTCCAGCCTGGGTAACAAGAGCGAAACTCCATCTCAAAAAAAAAAAAAAGAAAGAAAAGAAATAAACCCAATATCAATATAGAGCCTTGTCAGGTACTAAAACTCATTGCAGATAAATTTAAAATGTTATCTTTACCATTCATGTGCACTCTGAATAAGGATGGATATATACACTAAACTTAAAACTAGTGGGAAATTTTACAAGGCAAAATGCAATAGATTTAACAACTCCAAAATGTAAAAGCTTTATAACAAATATATAGAGATAAAAATTGATTTTTACATATATCAACTTCCTATAAAAAACACTTGAGACATCCACTAGATAGGCAAATGATATAAACAAACAAATTACTAAAGAAAAGGCTCTAAAATGCAAAGATGCAGGCTGATGGCATTCACAGCAACATAATTCGTAAGCATGAAACCCAAAAACCAATCTACTTAATCTAACTGTTCATAGATTGCTGGGCATTTAAACGATGGTAGATCAATGCAATGGCATGTTATGCAGCCCTTAAATGTTCACCCCAAAAAAAGACATGACATGGGAAATGCTTATGATACCATATTAAGTAAAAAGCATACAAGATACATAATTATATAGAGAGGATAATGTCAAATATCTTCAAAAATAGGCATAAAATCTAAAAGAAAATGCATCAAGATATTAAGTCTCAGTATATTTGGGTAGTGATTTTATTTTCTTGTCTAAACTTTGCTATTTCCTCCACCTTCACAGCGTTCACACTCCCCCATCCCACTTTTAAACCATCTTTTTTTAAAGGCAAACAACTATTCTGTTAATTTAAGCAGACAATGTTCTATTCTTTTAAGAGAGGGAAAGAAAAAGCTAAATCCTAAACAGTCTAAGGTGATAGCAATCGCTGATCTTAATATCGCTGTGGTTTGATTGATGGTGGCACTGAAACAGTCTCGTAGAGGGGGAGCCTCCGGTCTTCCGCATCGTCAGGACCCTTTGAGCTGTTCCAACAGATAAGCTGAGGGGAACCCCTTCCCTTGTTCATGTCTATCCTGCCTCAAAGCCTGAGATTCTGCTACTGAAATACCTCAGGCCTCCTGTCAATCCTGACCTGTGGTCTACACAGGGGTCTCCAATCCCCAGGCTGAGGACTGGTCCCAGTCTGTGGCCTGTTGAGAACTGGGCTTCTCAGCAGGAGGTGAGCGGCAGGTGAGTGAGCATCACTGGCTAAGCTCAGTCTCCCGTCAGACCAGCAGTCGAATTAGATTCCACAGGAGCACGAAACCTATTGTGAATTGTACATGCAAGGGATCTAGGTTGTGTGCTTCTTATGAGAATCTAACTAATGCCTGATGATTGGAGGCGGAACAGTTTCACCCAGAAACCATCCCCCACCACCGACTCCACGGAAAAATTGTGTTCCACGAGACTGGTTCCTGGTGCCAAAAAGATTGAGGACTGTTGGTCCACAGAGACCTAACTAGTCAGAGGGAAGCAGGGACAGGGTTCTGGCCGGCCACACCCCTGCAATCTGACCTGGACTCTGTTCACCTCCAATGGCATCAAACCTTTGTACTTTGTATCTGTAATTCACAAGGCATAACACAGCCCTCCTTGCTTCATGACCACTTCAAGTTCACTAACTTAGTAAGGCTTCCATCTTGTTTCTTTGCTGAGCAACTAACAGTCTCTCCTGACAAAGGCATCGAACTTAATTAACTTAATTTAGAAAGCACTTTGCTTAGGACCAACTAATATTCCACCTCTCAGAACATAACATTCTGTTCTAAACAGGCTTCAGATAGATAACTTAGTCTTATTCCTCTCCCCTCCCTCCCGACTTAAAGTGCTATAAATACATTAGCTGCTGTAATCTGATCAAAACTTGGGTCTCTAAATTTGTTACAATTTTTTTAAAAAGAGGGTGAAACATTGTTTCTACATCATTAAAACCTCTTACTTTGTAAAGTTTACGTGTAGATTTCTCTCTCTTCTCCACTGGCTACCACCCAGCCCTGTGCTACAGTGACAAGGAAAATTCAGGTGTACCTGTGGTATTTGTTCACAATATTCACAGTAAAAATAATCACTAACACTGAAAAAAGATTGTCCCTCTTCACATGGTCTGTTCAAGCGACTCAGAAAGCAGAGTGGTAACGAGCCAAACTCCGTCTCAAAAAAAAAAAAAAAAAAAAAAGATGCTGTTCTTTTTGAACTTGGCATGAATAGCCTGGCCTAAGGAGCATCCTCTGTTCAACAGTAAAGAAGACTATCTTCACCTTATTCTTCTCTTAAGGAGCTTAGCTTATAATATAACTCTGTCCAAGACTGTAGAAGACTATCTTCACCTTATTCTTCTCTTAAGCCTCTCCCTTTTTTCCAAATTCTCTATTAACATATTAGTCACACTGGCTGGGTGCAGTGGCTCATGCCTGTAATCCCAGCACTTTGGGAGGTCAAGGCGGGTGGATCACGAGGTCAAGAGATTGAGACCATCCTGGTCAACATGGTGAAACCCCGTCTCTACTAAAAATACAAAAAATTAGCTGGGCACACTGGCACGTGCCTGTAATCCCAGCTACTCAGGAGGCTGAGGCAGGAGAATTGCCTGAACCCAAGAGGCGGAGGTTGCGGTGAGCCGAGATCACACCATTGCACTCCAGCCTGGGTAACAAGAGTGAAACTCCGTCTCAAAAAAAAAAAAAAAAAAAAAATTAGTCACACTATAAAATAGAAGATGATAAAATGCCCAC
Organism: Leontopithecus rosalia; assembly: GCA_028533165.1. Lineage (NCBI taxonomy): Eukaryota > Metazoa > Chordata > Mammalia > Primates > Cebidae > Leontopithecus > Leontopithecus rosalia. The sequence continues at coordinate 4,378,125 of CM052669.1, forward strand.
TGAATGTCAGAACTGATAGATCAGAGTACATTATTAAATGCTATAATAATTCAAATCCTTATAGATTATTTGAATTACTAGAAAAGTGTAACTCTTAATTAAACTGTTAATGTTGAGATCTCTGTAGACTGACACGCAGTTGTAAGGAGTAACTGCATATCAACCTACAGAGATCTCAACATTAACAGTTGAGATCTTGTAGGAAGGTCCCTTGTATCCCCCACCGGAAATATCTTGCAAGACCATAACACAAAATCACACCCAGAACGCTGACATTGATAGTCAAGATATAGAATATGCTGTTATCGCAAGTCTCTCTCATGTTGAAAGTCATAATTTTTAAAAGCAAAACAATTTAAACATTTTTAAAAGGTTGGACAGAGAGGCCAATGGGGTGAGAAATCAAAGATGGAGCAGTTTGGAATGTTGCTTCCATTGAAGAAATAAAAATTCAAAGATACTGAAAAACTAGCACAGAAGAAAATAAAGCAGAAGTGGATCTGAAAGGGAGTCCCCAAACAGAATTATTGTGAGTTATTCTAGTCATGGTGGTGCCAAAGAACTAAACTCAAGGAAGGAAAAGATGTCTGTGCACTTTACCCTGCCAGGCGTTTATGAGGCTAGCAATGGTTACCTAAGTCTGAAGTCCTCAGAAACTCTTAACAGCATAATGAAAGGTGAAGCAATTATTAAAGAAAAATCAGCACTCTGAGCCTAAAACAAAGGTGAAAACTAAAAGAAGGAGAGATTTTTGCTTCAGTGGTTCAATTAATGGCAGTGAAATACTACACATCAACTGAGCTTTACCTTGAAAGAAGCAGCACCGTAGAGGAACAGATCACAGCCTGTCCACATCTGCTCCCAACCCATCTACATGGATATTGAAAGAAGCAAATGTTTCTTTACAGATTTCTTCTCTGACATTACAGTTTTATCAAGCATTGTTTGCTGTGGGAAAAGGCCCAAATATGATTAGTAAAATTTCGAGAACAATGCACAGGCATGTAGCCACTTACCATGCTGATGAGAACGGCCCCTCCTGCCCTACAACAATGATTGAAGAGCCTCCCAGCTGAGCTTTATCACAGGGCCGGGAAATAACTCCACCTGAGGGCTGGAGCGTCCTTCACTTAAAGCAGTACAGCTTCTTTTTAGTTTTTCAGTTATCTGGGCTCCGAGTAGCTAAGTTGGGCCAGAACAACCTGAGATAAAGTTTGTACACAGCAACAGATGAACTACTGAGAGCTTATCCAAATCTGCATCCAACTTATACTTATGTTGAAAAGAACATGTGTATTTTAAAAATCCCCTTTTGGGTTAAGAATTTATTTAGCATTGGCACCGCAAAAGGAGAGTATGAGGAAAATTTGCTACAACAGTAAAGTAGCTTTTTCTATTGCATGAGTACTACACGAATATCTTCTCAAACAAGTTTAAACAATCCCTGAATACATGGAGCAAACCAAGACGCGTCCTTTTTACTTCTTTATGCCCTATTCATGCCCTCAGCTACCACCACATCCAAACATAGGGGAATTTTCTATGTTTTTATTATTATTTTATTTTGAACTTTTCTCATACATAATATATATCTATGTTTTTTATTAATTGCACTAGGATCAGATAACACATCTTAACTGATTTTCCTTCTTATAGATTTGCTAAAACTTCCTTTATATTCTACTACACGGTCAATTTTTGAAAATGTTCGATGAGCGTTGAGAACAATGCACATGCTGCATTTGTTGGATGCAATGTTTTAGATGCATCGATTCAATCAATCTATCTATTAAGTCAAACAGCTATATTGTGTAGTCCAAGTTAGAGTATCAATTATTTCAAAAGTTGTGTTAAAATTTTTCATTATAATTTAAATGCGAACATTATTTCTTTTTCTGTCAATTTTTGCTTTATATATTTTGAGGCTGTGTTATGAAGAGCATATAAATTTTAAATTATTAGATTTTCAAAAGCTTTATTTTTTTATTTTTAAATGACCCTCTTTACATTAATAATGTTTACCTTAAAATTTTTGTGATCAAATATTAATATTACTACTTTAATAGAGTTTTTTTGGTTCACATTTGAATGATGGTATTTTTCCATCTTTTTACATTCTTAGAAATCTAAAAGCTTTCCATATTCTCATATTTTGGATGTGTTGTTTGTATGCATGATATAATTGAATTCTTTTTCTATTTTTATATTTGAATTGGAAAATTTAGTTCATTACATTTAATACAATAACTAATATAGTTGGGTTTAGATGTAGAGTACTATTTTATTTGGTGCTTTCTACTTGTCTCCATTTTCTAAGTTCTCTTTTCTTCCTGATCTTCTTTTGAATCGATGACATGTTATTTTAGCACAGCAATAGTTTTATTATTCAGTAATCAAAATAAAATGTCTGTTACTCAAGAATCTTGATTTCTACCAGTCCTTCCTCATGACTTTGAGAACACCTTGTAGTGTTCTTCAGCTGTTTTCTCCTAAACTTATAAATTATACTTTCTCTCATTTTGAGCTCCACAAAGTCAATCCTGTCTGTCTCTGTCATAGATAGGATGCTAAATGTTTAGCATCCTGGTAGTTCCGTATAATAAAAGGAAAAAATAAGCCAGTTCCGTTTTATAAAATCAGAATGACATTTATGTTGTTGCTGTATCAAATATTCTTTCATTGGTCCCAGATATTTTCAGTTTGGAACAAGATGAGGGAAAAATCAGATAATTTGAGTATCTCATTTCTAGACCACTGGTGCACTCAGTATCTCTCATTGACTTTTAAAAATTGTCAACCTTACTTGGAGCTATAATTAACTTAGATTTACACAGGAGTTAGAAGTAAACTAGAAAAATCTCTTTTGTAGTATAATTTTAAGAATACATGTTACCTTTTAGTAATTCCTTATTATTATTTTTTGAAAGACTAAGTGTTTAAGAAAAAAGCTTCCTCAAGTGATAATAACTAGAATGTCAAGTCTGAAGAGGCCTTGTGGGTGACAGTTTTCTGTATCAACTTGGCTGGGCTGCAGCACCCAGTTACCAAATCTAACACAACTGGGTGTTGCTATGCAGGCCTTAGGGAGGTGTGATGAACGTCTCCAGTCGACTTTGACTTTAAGGAAAAGACATCACGTTAGTGAGTGGGCCTCATCAATCAGTTGAAAGACAATAAGAGCAAAAGGAAGATTTCACTGAGGAAGAAATGCCATGGCACCCTTAGTTTCAGCTTTAGCTTTTACCGGGAGTTTCCAGCCTGCCAGCCTGCCCTACTGCTTCCAGACCTTACAGCCCACACTCACACTAACCTATTCGTTGAAATAAATCACACACACACTACTGCACCTGACATACTTGGTGCCCACCTTAGGTTCTGAGAATGAAAAAATGTCCAAGTGACAAAAGTGTGGTTCTTATACTCAGGATTTCCTTGTTCAGTGTTCCTTTCTTGGCCAGGCATGGTGGCTCACGCCTGTAATCCCAGCACTTTGGGAAGCTGAGGTGGGGGGATCACCTGAGGTAAGAAGTTCAAGACCAGCCTGACCAACATGGTGAAACCCTGTCTCTACTAAAAATACAAAAAATTAGCTGTTCATGGTAGTGGATGCGTATAATCCCAGCTACTGTGGAGGATAAAGCAGGAGAATCACTTGAACCTGAGAGGCAGTGGTTGCAGCGAGTCAAGGCCACACCATTGCACTCCAGCCTGGGCAACAAGAGCAAAACTCTGTCTCAAAAAATAAAAATAAAGAAATTCCTTTCGTAAGTATTTTTCAGTGTGAGCCAGTCAATTCACTGTCTAAGTAATGAAACAAAACCTTCTAATCAAAAAAAAAAAATGTTAAAAAACAAATTATCCGACTCTGAGCAATAATTCTGATTGACATCCTGGCATTCTGACATTTCCGAAATTCTCTTTGGTAATTCTTTGTTGGCAGCCTCACCGCCACAGCCAGGTCACTGTCCTCTGCCATCCTCTCTGGCCCCGACCATTGCATGGAAACCCCTTTCTCCTTCCTCCTCTATTCGCCTCTCCCACTGCTAATATAAGTCAGTTTTTTAGACCTGTAATGTCTCCAGGAGAAAAATGAATCACAGTCTACTTTGGATTAATAGCACCTTCTCTGGCCACACATATTTAATCTCAAGTTTCATTCTTCTTCTCTAAGCTCAAAAGCTACATTTTGGAATTTTCCTCATTGGAATACCTAAGAGTAAACCAACATGGTCAATAAATGATTCATAGATATCGATTGCTGGATTGATTGACAGATAGAGGCAACAAATGAAACGACCTCTCCCCACACTACACATACACACAGTGATAGATTGTAAGGGATGACAAACCTGATTTCAAATATTCTGCGCTACTGGGCCTGTAAGTATGCCTCTGCTTGTCAGAATGACCACAGTCCACACACTTAACTACTGAACTCCGCTCCCTTTCATTTGGCAGGAACAATTCTGTTTGACCCAATTAAAAATCACAGTCTAATTAAGAGTTTTATAAATTAATCAATGGTGGATACATAAAATATATTTTTTAAAATTTCAGACTTTATTATAACATTCTTTATCTAAACATATGTATAAGCACACACACGTACATTCACTCTCCTGAATGTAATTGCTATTAGTTCATGAGAAGCTATAAGAAGATTCAGACCAAAAAGAAAACGACGATACAAAGAGAAATTCTCTAGTTATGAAGGCTACTAGTTTTCTAATGGGCAATCATTGTTCGCAAATTGACTACATTTTTCTATGGGAGCCTACAGACCAAAGGAAAATTATTTACCTAGTGATAGCGATGGCAAACAAAAGATCACATCAAAGTCAGCAAATAATTTGGAAATTAATAGAATATTTTGATGACTACTTTGTACTCTTTTATATATAATATCAACCTGCAAAAAGATTGGTGTCATCACATAGGGCCGAAGGTTTTGGAAATAATCTTTGAGGAAGTTCTCCAAAAGAACAGTTGTTCTGCAGATCCATGGTTGAAGAAGCTTGAGTAACACTTTGCTCCAGTCAAGTTATAGGAATCTTCTCAGAGAGGGAGATCTGGGTCTGATTTTATATATATATGTGAGAGGTGAAATCCAAACAATTTCCTCAAACCCTGTCCTGATGAATATTTAAGGGAGAAGGATGATCTGTGTGGAACTGAGTAGAGAACATTTGTCATGGTTTTGGGACTGCTCTTCTACAGAGTGTAAGATGTAGAATATGGGGACAGTGGCATTCAGACACCAGAAAGTTGATCTTGTAGGATCGCCAATGTCACCAGCCTTTCCCAGGTCTTTAATGACCAACCCTCAGAGCAGTCACTTCTCTTTGTTCTTCTTCTATGGTACCCGGCAGTTTTCTGATCAAAATTTGTCTTCTATTCCTTATTTCCCTAATGTCTAACACAGATCCTGACATATTATAGCAGGAATTTAATAAATCCTTGTGAATAATTTAACAAAATCATAAGTTCTTGAAGAATGAAACCTGAAACAGTTGCTCTGCATAAAACAATAGCATTCCAATCACTGGAAAGACGTAGCCTCCCCCACCACTGGAATCCCCACATCAACATCCTGCAGTATCTATCACTTTGTGAGTAATTATTGCAAGTTACCAAAGAACTGACTACCTCTGATTACAGGATCAAAACCAGTTTCAGGACCTGCAAAGCTGAGAACAGGCCCTGAATTCTGAAGATCTCACTAAAGTATGTTGAAATGATTAATGTGAAACTGCGGTTTCTGTGGGTAAGAAGACCAAATGTCAGCGAGTCACATGGTTCCATCTTGTGAACAAAAGTTCTCTGAAAAGAAATCTGGAGAAAGGAGACTTTATTCCAGTGAACAGTTTGCAAACCAGGGAGATACAGCACAGCCTTCGGTGTAAAAGCAAGGTGATTCCGGAGAATAAGGGAGGATTTGGCTTTTATAGAAAAGTCCTTGCCCAGGTTTCCAATGAGATGTGTTTATGAAATGAAAGAGTCAAACTTGCTCAGTTCAGATTGGGTGATACAGCTGAGCCCTGATTGGTTAAAGCAGATGAGTTCTGATTGATTGGTCAATTCGGGTAAACTGTGGCAATCCCAAAGGCGTGTGGGTAAGAGCAGGTGTGACCTCTAGTCAGCAGATAGCCCTTGGCCCTGTTTAAAATTTAGGCCCAGTTAGCCACTTGGGATCTGACTTGAGGAACTGCTCTTTCAGGTTTATTTTTGCTCATAATCTAAATATCTGCATCCTATGAAGTTCTGTCTAGGTGGAGACCGACTCCCCAAATATTAAGAACATTTCTGTATTCTTACACTCTAACTGCTACAAAGCAATACTTTCCTTTTTAAGTTTTGAAGAGGGATGGAGAAGTTAGAACAGAAGTGGTTCTTCACTAAGGTCATCTTACTCCCTAATTTCTTACTCTTTTCAAAATTAAAACATTTTCCCCTCATGTTATAAAAGGTACTGCAAGTTCAGTATGTCCTTATTTAAAAAAAATTAAATGCAAAAAATAAAAATGTTGAATACCGAAAGTCTAACCATTTAGAGACATTTTAATACGTTGCCTTTATGTTTTCCCGTTGTATAATCTCTTGTCATTCATAACTTTGAATATACTGAATATACCTCTATGCTTCATGTTTTTATTTCAAATTACAGTATACCATTCTATTACATACTTCACACTTCATTTTTGTTGGCTGAAAATATTCTTCTCAGTAGATGAGCTGAATTAGCAATTTCCCTATCATTGTTTATTTAGGATGTCTTAAATATTTATATTAAAAACAACGTCATTAATAGCTTCATCTTTATATAATTTTATTTTTTAGTATAAATTTCTAGAAGTGGAATTATAGTGCCAAAGGAGAAGCTATTTTTAAAGTCTGACACATATTAAGCAATATTTAAAATCAAAGAATGTGTGATTTAACCATTTTTTTTAACTTGGGGTGGTCCTTTATGTTGTGTCTTTTGCTGACTTTTTACAAGCAGAGGATGAAGTCACTTCATTCTGTTTTGCTAGGGAGAGACTGTGTCTTCCTTATTGGAAGACATGAGGGCTCATAGTTAGATTTTGCTGGTTTCCTAGAGACAGCCCTGGGGAACACACTTGCATAATCTTTGGTAACTGGAAATATATTTCATATGGTCTCGCGCACAATAATTTAGTGTGTATAAGGCCAATGAACGAGCCTTGTTTACGGGTCATTACTTTCAATCTCCCTTCTCCGCAAATGCTAAGAAATAACTGGTGACTTAAAATGCTTCCAGTCCATTTGCCTTGGCCTGTAGTGAAAGTCCTAACGGACAATGAAGGAGGAACCGGACCTTGGGGACTCAGGGATGCGGTAAAGAGTTAAGGGTAAGTTTTCCCAGATTTTTCTCGTGGCAGGTGTGTCCCGGTAGCGGCGGAGGGGCGGGACTTCACGTCTCCTAGGAACCGCTGCGCGCTCACTGATTGGCTGATCGCTGCGCAGCCGCCATTTTCAAATCCCCGGATGACGGCGGTGGCGGCGGCTGTGCGCTGACAGGCGCTTTCTGCCTGGCAGAGGCTGGCGGGCATCGTGCCCGTCCCTGCCGGTCTCCCGGGCACCCGGCCACCGCCCCACCCCCTCCTCCGTGCCATGGAGCCCGAGCTGGCGGCTCAGAAGCAGCCTCGGCCGCGGAGGCGAAGCCGCCGGGCCTCTGGGCTCAGCACGGAGGGAGCGGCGGGGCCTTCAGCGGACACCTCCGGGCCGGAGCCGGACGGGAGGTGAGTGTGGGGGAGGCGAGGGCCGGATGGAGGTGACTTTGGGGGAGGCGAGGGCCGGATGGAGGT
>CM052669.1:4386450-4448963 GCA_028533165.1 Leontopithecus rosalia
AGGGCCGGATGGAGGTGAGTGTGGGGGAGGCGAGGGCCGGATGGAGGTGAGTGTGGGGGAGGCGAGGGCAGGGGCGAGGTGACTTTAGGGGAGGCGAGGGCCGGATGGAGGTGACTTTGGGGGAGGCGAGGGCCGGATGGAGGTGACTTTGGGGGAGGCGAGGGCCGGATGGAGGTGAGTGTGGGGGAGGCGAGGGCCGGATGGAGGTGAGTGTGGGGGAGGCGAGGGCAGGGGCGAGGTGAGGGCCGGCCGGGAGTTGGGTGTGGGGGTGGTGAGGGACAGGCGGAGGCGAGGGCCGCTGGAAGGTGAGGGGGGAAATGGGGAGGTGAATGCAGCGTGTGTGTCGGGGTACCTGGGCCGCTGGAGGGAAGGGTGGCACAGGCCTGAGTGACAGTGTGCCTGGTCTTGGACTGAGATGGGTCCTGAGACCCCACATTGTGATTTCCCCGCCCGGTGGGAAAGGGACTGTCTTGAGTATCCTCTCCTCCTGACTGCTTCTCAGGGGAGACAGGGAAAGCCACAATGGTTTTTTCTCCGCATACAACTGGCTGCGGGCTGGAGTTCCCAAATACCTTTGGTCAGACCGAAACGGTCAGGGAGCATCTCGAGAATGGGCTTCCGTGTCCTGAGAAAGAAAGGGCTAGGGGATGAGTTGGCTTCGGAATATGGGTTGTCAGGTGCCTGTTGGAGAGTTCATCATATACATTTGTGCAGGTGCACATTGAAGTGACACTGTATGACTCGTGTTTGGCCCAGTGACATTTCGCAAAGCGAACCCACCTATGTAAATCAGTTACACGTTTAGGAATTGTCAGCAAAAGACTTGAAATCGAAAGTCATCTTAGACTGTGAGTATAAAGGACGAAGGGTTTGAGGACCAAACCCTGAGGCTCTCCCAGAGTTTAAAAGCCAAGGTAATGAAAATAACGCTCGGGGGTAGCTGGTGAGTTAGGAGGAAGAAATCAAGTGAGAATAGGATCCAGGAGGCCAAATGAGAAAGGATTTCGAGAAAGAGGCCGTGGGGAGCTGTGTCAGGTGTTACTGATAGGTCAAATAAAAGGATTAAGTAAAAAGACGAGGATCAGGCTAGATGAGGAATTGAAATTAAATTTGGTAATGAAAAGAGAGTATTGATTGTAGATGGTTTCCAAGAGTGGTTTGCAACAGGTTGAGAAGAGAATGTGCGACTTGTTCAGGAAATAATGTGAGTGCCAACACTAGGAGTATGGACGTGGAAAATACTGTTCTTACTATTGAAGATTTATAATCTAGTGGGGAAGAAAGATAAGTAGGCTAATTATTATAACGTGTTTTAAGAGTTACTGCGGTGGTGTACACAGAATGCGGTACACTAGAGAGAACACTTAATCCTGGCTGGAGAGAACGGGAAATGATTTCCTATTGCAATCCCTGACTTTGAGGACCAGTTTAGAGAGCAGATGTAAATGGGTGGTTTCAGGCAGAGAAGCAGCATGTGGAAAGGCCCTGAGGCAGATGGGTCTGATGAGTTCTGGGTGTATATTCTGTTTTATTACTGTGTTAATAATACTATTGTATAGAGGAGGGAGACCATACAGGGATAAGGAGGAGGTCGTCGTGAGAGATTGTGCTGAAGAGGTAGAAGCCACATCAGGAAGGGGCCTTGTATGCCATCACAGAGTTTGGGTTTTATCTTCACGGTAATGGGGAAATACTGAAAGGCTTTAAACAAGCCAATGGCGTGACGTATTTGCATTTTAAAAGATCAGTTTGTCTTCCATGAGAAAAATAAGCAACACTTTGGAGTCATCTCACCATCCATATTTTACGAAAACTGTTCCCCAAAAACATGCTCATATACATACAAATTTCAGGTTTGTGGATCCAGCGGTGTATACCAAATTAAAATTTCCAAGTTTAGAAGGTGAATTGGTAGGAAATCAGACTGCAGTAGTCTAAATGAAAAAATGATGACTGTTCAAATCTGGTAGCTGGCAGTGGGATTGGTGAAGAGAAGTTTCACTGATACCCCTGTGCCATTACCATACTGTATCGATTACTGTTGCTTTGTATAATAAGTTTGGAAATTGGGAAATATGAGTCCTCCTACTTTGTTCTTTTTTCTCAAGATTGTTGTGGCTATCCTGGGTCTCCTGCAATTCTATCTGAATTTTAGAATCGGCTATCAGGTTTTACAAAGGAATCCAATGAGATTCTGATAGGGATTGCATTACATCTTGTAGACCATTTTCAGATGTATTCCCCTCTACACAGAGCTAAGTAGTCTGATCCATGGACAAAGGATGTTTTTCCAATTATTTAGATCTTTAATTATTTTCAACAGTGTTTTGTAATTTTCAGGGTATAGTTTTGCACATTTTGCTAAATGTATTCCTATTTTGTTCTTTTTGATGCTGTTGTAAATGGAATTCATTTCTTTTGAAATGGGAAAAGTTCCCTTGTCCCCCTTGCAGGGCATGCGCTGGGGGTATGCTCGTTGCTTCAGTGCCCTGCTGTTCAGACCTCTAGAGGAGCAAATATATGAGCAGGCAGTAGGACTCCAACCCCATGGGGGTGTCTGGGGGTGAATGTTTACAGCTGAAGCCCCAGTGGACATGTGTTACAGGGTACTCTTAGTTTAGCCATCTATAGGTGGCTTGTGTTCATCAGCTCAATTAGATCCCTGCCTTAATGCAAGGACAGAGGGCTTTCTGTATCCTGGGGTTCTTGCCTTGATGTACTGAAATAATTAGATCACACGTGGGCTTGGAGAGTGAGTGCAGGATTTGATGAAGTAGAAGTGTAGGTCTCAGCAGATGGGGGAGCCAGAAGCAAGTTGGTTTTCCTCTTGGAGTCAGGTTGCCTGATTCTCCTCCAACCTCCCTGGCATGCTGGTGTGCTCCTGTATCGGTGCATACAGACATCCAGCTGTCTACCTTCTAGGGGGTTTATAGGCACAGGATGGGGGTGTGGTGGGCCAGAGTGGTCTTAGGAAATGCAACATTTGGGTAGGAAAACAGAAATACCTGTCCTCAGCTAGGTCCATGGGCCCTGGCTTGGGAATGGAGCCCTATTGAGGGACCACGCCCTCCTCTACATAGCATTTCCCTGTCCCCGCTTAGTGTCACTTTATTTTCAGTTTAATCATCTCAGTTGTTCAGGAGTACAGTTGATCTTTGTATATTGATCTTAGATCCTGCTGTCTTGCTGAACTCATTAGTCCTAACAGTTTTTTAGTGGTTTCCTTAGGATTTTCTATATACAGGGTCATATTGTCTGCAAATAAAAAGTTATACTTCTTTTTCCAATCTATAGATGCCCTTTTTTTTTTCTCTTTCCTAATTGCCCTGGATAGGGCTTCCTGTACAATGTTGAACGGAAGTGGAGAGACTGGAAATTCTTGTTTTATTTCTGATCTTAAGGGGAAAGCATCCAATCTTTCACCATTAAGTACGATGTTAGTTGTAAACTTTCTTAGATGTCCTTTATCAGGTTGAGAAAGTTCCATTCTATTTCTAGTTTTCTGTGTGATTTTTTTATCATGAAAGATTTGGGAGTTTTTTCCTTCTGTTTATTGAAATGATCAGTGGTGGTGGTTATTGATGTGTTACATTAATTTATTTTTTTTTTTATGTTAAACCAACTTTCCTTTCCTGGTATAAATCCTGCTTGGTCATGGTGTATAACATTCTTTATATGTTGTTGGATTCATTTTGTTAGTATTTTGTTGAGTATTTTTGTGTCTATAGTCATGAGATATTGATCTGTAGTTTTAGTATCTTGTACTATGCTTGTCTGGTTTTGGTATTGGGGTAGTGCTAGCCTCATAAAATCAGTTGAGAAGTGTTCCCTACTATTTTGTTTTTTTGAAAGAGTTTGTGAATAATTGATATGTATTCTTTAAATGTTGGGTAGAAATCAGTGTAAAGCCACCTGGGCCTAGACTTTTCTTTATAGACAGTTTATTATTGTTATTAATTCAGTCTCATCTCTTGTTATAGGTGTCTTCTGATAGTTTGTTTCTTATCCAAGTCAGTTTCAGTAGTTTGTATCTCTTTAGGAATTTGTTTCATTAGTTATCTAATTTGTTGGTGTACCCTTGTTCATAGTATTTCTTTATAATCCTTTTCGTCAATAGTAATATCCCCTTTTTAATTTCTGATTCTTATAATTTGTGTCTCTTTTGCTAATAGTCTAGCTAAAGGCTTGTCAACCTTATCTTTCCAAAGAATCTGGTTTTGGCTTCATTGATTTTCTCCGCTCTTCTATTCTTTATTTTATTTTCAATTTAATCCTTATTGTTTCCTTCTTCCTGCTTAGTAATCTGAATAATCTGCTCAGATTAGTCTGCTTGCTTTAGGTTTAGTTGGCACTTTTTGTTTCTAGTGTTGTGATTATAGATTAAGTTACTAATTTGAGATCTTTTTCTTAATATAGGGATACAGCTATAAATTTCCCTTTAAGCACTGCATTAGCTGCATCTCATATTGATATATTGTGTCTTCACTATCATTAATCTCAAATTATTTTCTGATTTCTCTGAGCCATTAATTATTTAGGAATGTGTTGTTTAATTTCCACATAATTGTGACTTTCTTCTTTTTTTTTTACAAAGATGGGGTTTCACCATGTTGGCCAGGCTGGAACTCCTGACCTCAGGTGATCCACTCACCTCAGCCTCGCAAAGTGCTAGGATTACAGGCGTTCACAGATTTTTTTCTAATTTCATTATATTGTGGTTAGAGAATATACTTTGTATCATGTATTATTTCTATCCTTTTGTGTTTATTTAGATTGTACTGTTATTAGATGCACATGTTTGTAATTATTATATATCTTCCTGATGGATCAATCCTTTTATCATTATAAATGTCCCTCTTTGGTAACATATTTTTCTTTTAAGGGCTATTTTGTTTGATGTTAGTGTAGCTACTCCAGCTTTCTTGTGGCTTGCCATTTGCATGATGTATTTTTATCCCTTTATTTGCAAGCTGGTTATATCTGTGAAACGAAAGTGTGTCTCCTGTGGACAGCACGTAGGTGTTTCTTGGTTGGTTGATTGGTTTTGATTGATTGGGTTGTTTACTCCAATTACATTGAACATTATTTATTGGTAGAGTTGGATTTATGCCTGCCATTTTGTTGTGTTATGTATGTCTTTTGTTTCTCTATTCCTCCTTTATTGCTTACTTTTGCATTAAGTGAGAATTTTCTAATTTATAGCATTTAAATTCCTTTACTGATTTTTTTTTTTTTAATCCTTGAAACTGCTTTTACTAGGGCTTTTGGTTTTGTGTATGAACTCGAATTACTGTCTGGGTCACTTACTTTCAGCCTGAAATTCTTCTCGTAGTGTTTCTTGTAAGGCATGTCTGCTATTAACAAATTCATTTGGTGGTGGTGGTCGTTGTTTTAATATGGGAATGTCCTTGTTTCTCCTTCATTCTTGAAAGATAATTTTGATAGTATAGGATTCTTTGCTGAAACTTTCTTTTTCTTTGAGCACTTTGAATATGTTATCCCACTGCTTCTTGCTTCCATTATTTCTGTTAAGAAGTCAGCTATTAATCTTATTGGGGTTCCTTGTAAATAACAAGTCCTTTTTCTCTTGCTGCTTTTCAGATTTTCTGTCTTTAACTTTTATCACACAAACTATTATGTGTCTGTCTGTGGATGTCTTTGTATTTATCTTACTTGAAGTTTATTGAGCTTTTCCAAATGTGTAGGTGGTTGTTTTTCAATAAATTTGAGAAGCTGAGGCATTGTTTCTTTGATTTTTTTCCCCCCTTTTCTCTCTCTCTTTCTGGTACTGCAGAAATAGAGGAGAGAGAAAAGGGAAATGTGGCAAATAAAACAAAATTTTAATGTAAATATTTAAGCCAAGCAGTTCTATCCACAGAAATTTATCTTAAAGTAATTGAGCAAGCATGCGTGGATGTATGTACAAGAAAGTATATCCTAGCACACTTGTGTAGTAGAAAGGTTAGAAAAAACAGGAGGAAGTTAAATACATTATGGTATTCTGTACAGTGAAACATTTTAATAATTTAAAAATATAATTCAGGTGGAATTTGTTATGTTGTATAAGATGTATTTGAGATTTTAGGTTTGTTGCTACATCTCTATGCACCTGTGCAAGTTTCTCTGAGGCAGCAGTTCTGTGTTTTGGACCTCTGGACCTTTTATACCCTTAAAAATATTGGACATCACAATGAGCTTTTATTTATGTAGATTCTATTCTATTAGAATTAAACTGATACATTTTTAAAATATTTAATTTTCTAAATTTGAGACTCATTACATAGTAACATAAGCTATGTACTTTGAAACATTATTTCACAAAACAAAAAAAATTAGAAGAATGGAGTTGTTTTACAGATTTCACAATTACCCAATATCTGGCTTAATAAAAGATAACTGGATTCTTATCTCTGCTTCTGCATTTAATCTGTTGCAATGTGTTGTTTTGGTTACACCATGTAGAGAGAAAATCTGCACTTAACATAGAGTTTTAGTTCAAAAAGGAATGAGTACTTTTAATAGTCTTTTCAGATAATTGTGGATATTCTTTTATACTGCACATCAGACTTTTTTTTTTTTTCTGGAGATAAGGTCTCACTCTGTCCTCCAGGCTGGAGTGCAGTGGCACCATCTCAGTTCACTGTAGCCTCCAACCTCCTGGGCTCAAGCTATCCTCCCACCTCAGCTTCCTGAATAGCTGGGATTAAAGCTGTATGTTACCATGCCTGGCTAATTTTTTGTGTGTTTTTTGTAGAGATGGGGTTTCATTGTGCTGCCCAGGCTAATCTCAAACTCCTGAGCCCAAGTGATCTGCCTGCCCAGGCTAATCTCAAACTCCTGAGCCCAAGTGATCTGCCTGCCCAGGCTAATCTCAAACTCCTGAGCCCAAGTGATCTGCATGCCCAGGCTAATCTCAAACTCCTGAGCCCAAGTGATCTGCCTGCCTTTGCCTCCCAAAGTGCTTGGACTTACAGGTGTGCACCACCACGCCCAGACAACAAGTGGTAATGTCTTCAATGTTGGCTGCAATTTGGAATCTGAAGCTGTATCAGTGAACTTTTTACTTTCTATTACATTAAAATCTATTGATCTCTTTAAATTTTGCATGGATCTTTTACTCATGCATGATTTTGTGACTGCATTTATCATTTGGGAAATATTGGAGGACTGAGTTATGCCGATTTCTGACCATTTTATTATATACTTTCAAAAAATCACAATCATTAATATCACCATCAATCTCATGCAAACGCTTTTAGGTACTGGGAAGTTTTTATGCTCATAGTGACGGATGCAAGTTTCCCAAAATTCTAATTGAAAGCTTAAATGTCATTAGCAACACTTTATTTTAGAATAATGTCTGCAAAATACCCAGGTCCAAATAATGATAATTCATCTGTTGTTCACTCAGGTAAAAATGGTGTTCTAGGAAAACAAGCAGCCAATTTGTCTCACAGCTCAATCACAGAATTGCTTTTTCTCAACACAGCCTTATTACGCAAACTGTGTCTTACCTAGAGGGATCTTTTTCCTGACAATCACATCTTTAATTGTAGCATTTAGTCCATTTGCATTTAATGTTTAATTCTTATTTTATTAAAGTTAATGTGTTTTCTTTCTGGCTTTTAAAAGTAAGGAAAAGAAGATGGAGTCCAATGTACAAATCGAGAATTTGGCCTTAGGTAATACAGGTTATCCATTATAACAAGAGAAAAGAAAAGGTTTATGATAGGTTGGTAGATTGGACAGTGTAAATACATGGAATAATATTAGATATAGGGTCATAAGCTGAAAGTGAGGTGCACGTGGAAAGTGAGTGTTAGAAGACTAAAGAAGAAGAAGAGATTTTAAATAGTTATTTCAGAGAGTAGAAAAGCAAATGACTAGGGAAATGTAATAGCCTTGCTGGTCAGAACTGAAGACCCACTTGAAATTTGTGGTCGTGAGTTTAAAGTGAAAATAGCACAGGTGTGTACACTACTCAGTTGACAGGGCCTGACCCACGTGATTGGAGCTCATTTCCAGCCACACTCATTGCTAATGGCTAATGGTGGCCATCCAAGCAAGAAATGTGCTAGACTCAGTGATGAGCCAGGGAATAGAAATAGGGTGTGTAGAAGCTAGGCGGGCTTGCTTAATGTTTTAAATCTGTACCAAGTTATGTAAAATATTATAAAACTGGTTTTGTCTCTGCTAAGTATTTGTTGGTTCTTGAGATTTCTTCACACTGAGTTAAAACATTTTTCCATCATAATGTAAGTGTACTGATTGCTATAGGACATGGCAAGGGAGAGATAATTAGAGGGGAAAAGAAGAGAAACATCTGGAATCCATTGGAATATATGTTTTCTATGTAGATATTACCTATTATATGACAGGCCTCTTAACTGCTTTCTCCCGACTTCGCAGTTCTGGGTAGCAGGCGGGGGTCTTCCTAAACAACTCTAGGTTATACTACATGGTTGAGAGCTCAAAATAAGGCCTGCTTTCTGGCCTAGTTTTTTTGATACCAAATTTGTTTTGACTGCAACTTTGATTTACCTAATTATTTTCTATCGTTTCCTTTGAGAATGTACGTTCTTTAACATTCTTTCAGACTAGAACCCGTAGACAAAGAGTAATGTTTAAAGAGTTTAGGTTTTAAAAGCAGTCAGACTTCCTAGGTTCCAATTCTGGCTCTTGAGTTCCTTGGGCAAATTACTTAGTCTCTAAATCTCACTTCATAGTACCTATGTCTAAGATCCTGAAAATTGGACATAAACAATGTTTAAATAATTTTATTTCTGTCTTTCAGGGCCTTAGATAATCCATAGAACTTTACATATCATCCATATGGCAGAAATATAAATACTGATACTTTTAAGGGTTTTATAATATTTTCCCTTTTTGCAGATTTCAAATAACGTTGTCCATTGGTAGCAAAATAATAGTATGACCTATGACCTACCAACAGTGATAAGGCTTACTCTTTGAATTTTGTTTTTCCAATAAAATTAATTGATGGATTTGTACAGTGGCTATCCAGAGTTGAAGGTATGGTCTTAAAGCCAATTCTTGACAACCCAGGATTTTTATTATTAGTAGTAATAGTTGCCAAAAATAAAAAGCATGCTCACAAGTTTATAAGGCCATGTGCCCCCACATAAGTTGAATGTTTTTAAATAGTTTATTGAGGTATGATTTGCATATCATAACATTCCCTCTTTGCAGGTGTACAATTCTGTGATTGTCAGTTGATTTATAGAGTTGTGCAGTCATCACCACCGTCTTCTGTTAGAACATTTCATTACTCCACATATCCCTGCTCCCACCCCAGCCCTAGGCAGCTGCTGATCTGCTTTAGAAAGCAGATCTATACATTTCTATTTTCAGGACATTTCATATAAGTGGAGTCATAGAATGTGTAGTCTTTCTTTCTGTATCTACCTTCTTTCACATACATCATATTTCCAAATCATATTGTATTAGATGAATATGCCACACTTTGTCACTCCATTTACCAGGTGTTGTACATTTGATTTGTTTCCAGTTTGGTGCTTTTATGGATAATGCTGCTATGAACATTTGCATGTAAGTCTTTGTGCAGGCTGGGTACAGTGGCTCGTGCCTATAATCCCAGCACTTTGGAAGGCCAAGGCAGGTAGATCACCTGAGATCAGGAGTTAGAGACCAGCCTGGGCAACGTGGCCCATCTCTACTAAAAATACAAAATTTAGCTGGGCATGGTGGCATGTACCTGTAATCTCGGCTACTCGGGAGGTTGAGGCAGGAGAATTGCTTGAACCTGGGAGGCGGAGGTTGCATTGAGCGGAGATTGCACCACTGCATTCCAGCCTGGGTGACAGAGCAAAACTCCTGTCTCAAAAAAAACAAAGGCGTGGTATAGTCATACATTTTCACTCCTCTTGGGTAAATTCTTGGGGGTGGAATTATCAGGTCCTATGGTAAACTGATTAACATCTTAAGGAATTGTCACACTGTTTCCAAAGAGTACCAGATTTTTAATGATGCATGCCTTCAGAATTTCTCTTCCCCTACTGTTCCTTGCTGTTGTCATTATCCCCTGTTCCCTCTTCCCTAAATTTGCTGCTATGGACAAGGCCTGAGGATTAATGCAGGACTTTAGAATGTCTGGGGTATGGTGGGGGGCGGGCTGGTGGTGGTCTGGGGTGTGGTGGGGGATGGTTTCTAGGTGCTCAACTGTGTTCTAGACAAGCTATTCCAAGACGTATGCATTAGCTGAGACTCATATGCAGATGAGGAATCCCTAGTGTGATAGGAGACATAGTCTACGTGATTGTCAGCTTCCTCTAGAATCTTTCTGAAGTAGAAGAAGAGACAACGCCTTAATAGCAAAGATGCTGAAGAGTCAGAACAGTCATGGATGTTTACTACATCGGATATTTGACCCAAATAAATGAATTGTATCTAGAGTGATTTTTGGTTTTGCCCGATTTACAAAGAAATTCAGAACCTCAGTTGCTTAGCATACCCCAAGTATAAAAAATGTTAATTGCAGAAGATAAATTATGTGATTCTTTTTACATGTATGGTACTATTGGCATTTACAGGTTACTTTTTTTTGTTTTGGCTATGTATGAGTTACACATACTAGTTTGCAATGAGACTGGCAGTTACTTGAGTTGCACTTGTGGCCCGTGAGAGCGGCTTCCTTAACCAGCAGCTGTACTTCAGTGCTCCTGCATTCTTTACTTTTCACATTGAAAGTAATTCTTCTTAGATCCTGAGACATCTTAAACAGTTTTCAATTATTTTGAAAATTGTCTTATTTTAAGTGTCCCTATGCTAATTTATCGCTAATGTCAATGACATAGTCTGCTCTCTTGCTCTCATTAATCTTTTGTCCTGCTTGCTGTTTAGAAATGTCACTTTGCTAACTCATTCTGGTTGTGAATGAGTTAAGGGTTTCATTGTAAACCCCTAAACGTCTACTTTATGATAAGCCAGTATCTATATTTTTGAGGTTTGCTTTGCTTTTTACTTGGAAAAATATGTTTTTAGGGTAAGAGTATATGTATAGTGCTTGCCTCATAGTAGCACCCAATGAATGGAAACTATTGCCTTTTTAAAAATCTTTTTCTGAAACTGGTTTTCATTCTACATTCATTTTTTCTTTTATGATGAATGCATCTTGAAGGTAAATTATGCTTTGAAGAATGCTTTTTTCCTGTTGGTAATAGTAATGTTCAGTCCATTTTTTGAAAATGAACGTTTATAATTTCAGGTCAGGTGTTATCTGCCATGATGGAGGAGGTCGTAACACACACCAGACTCTGAAAACATAATTTAGCTTAAGAATGAATTAGCAAGGTGCTTTTCTTTTGCTCAGCAGCTTTACCATTCTAATTATGATTTCTTTAGACTAAAACAAATTTAGTGTAAAAATAATTGACATTGTTCAAAAACATACCAAAGATATGAAAGGAAATGCATTAAAGGCCAAAGGTACGTCTGCAGGAGTCAAATAAGGAACTTAATTTAATATAAGCTACTTCTTGAATATATTGGTTTATTTTATTCCTTAAATGTTATAATTACTTGGATATATGAAAAAATACATTGGATATATGGACAAAAATTCTTGAAAAGGTGGACTGCCACTTTTTGCTCAACATTTCATCCTTTAAGCCCTCCTTTTTAGGAGGTTGTCCTGTGTATCTTCTGGGGAAAAAAACACTTATAATCTTTTTTTTTTTTTTTTTTTTTTTTTTTTTTTTTTTTGAGACGGAGTTTCGCTCATGTCACCCAGGCTGGAGTGCGATGGCGCGATCTCGGCTCACCGCAAGCTCCACCTCCTGGGTTCAGGCAATTCTCGTGCCTCAGCCTCCCGAGTAGCTGGGACCACAGGCACGCGCCACTGTGCCCAGCTAATTTTTTGTATGTTTTAGTAGAGATGGGGTTTCACCATTTCGACCAGGATGGTCTCGATCTCTTGACCTCGTGATCCACCCGCCTCGGCCTCCCAAAGTGCTGGGATTACAGGGGTGAGCCACTGCGCCTGGCCCAACACTTATAATCTTAATGTTTTATGAAATTCTTTTTTCCCCCACAAGGATTTAAAATAGCTATGACATTTTGAGTCTGACCCTTGTGAAAATGAGTATATGTCGTTCCAAGATTTGTGGAAGTTGGCACTGTCCCACATACTTTCTGGGCACAGTTTGTTTTTTCGGTTGCTTTTTTCCATGGGTATTGAAAATAAATAGGAAATTGTTATTGAAGTGGGAAAAAATAGCATTACTGTAAAGCTGGTTACAGATACTGCTGGAAAGAATTTTACAATATGATTGGAAATATTTTTCCAGTGAACCTTTTAAAAATTCTCGAGCCATTTTTCCTTCCAGCTTTTAGATGGCAAATGCATTCTGAGGTCAGTGTGGTCATTTCTAGGGAATAAAGAAATTCATAGCTTTGGTTTTGTAATACTCCCTAATACTTAAACCCGAAAGGAAGTGTCACAGTGAATACCACTTTGTACTGTATATTTGTATTAGATTTAAAATAACCTGAAAAATCATAATTGCTGCTTCTTAATTCAGTACCCACTGATGGCTCCTGATAACCATGTAGCATATGATAGCACTTAATACCCTAAGAGTATTTATTACTAGAGCAGTGTTTTTAAAAAGCGTCATCTGTGGACTCATAATAGAAAGGTCCTGTCTTTCCCATAATCTTTTAGCGTTTGTTTATGATAGTAATCCTATGTATTTCTTGATATGAATTATAATTTGTTTCAGATGACTTTTTGTTTAAATACCCTCTTCCAGTGTTTTCTCAAGAAAAAAATACCATTTTCTTTGGTGTTGCTTGACTTTTCTGCAGTAGTAAGAAAAGATGGAATAATCAGCTTCTTATATTCTTTTGTGCCACTGGAGAGGCCCTCAAAAAAAGTTTGAGCTCCCTGAATAGTCTTACTGTGTTTTGCTCTTTTGCAAATAATTATTTAGGAAATGTTTGCTTTAAATATCTTAAGATCTTTGCATCTAATATGGTAGTGGCATCATATTTTCCCCAGGTCAAGAACCTTGGTAGTAACTGAACAGGTTTAGGGAGGAAAGGGGAAAAGTCTGTCTTGCCAGTTTTGACCAGTGGACCGCTCTCTCAAATTGGCTTCTCCTCTCTAATTTTGTTACAACTGTCAGAGCCCCAATCATCTTTTGTAAGCAATATTGGAGCTGCCTCCTAACTGAGCAGTGTTGCCTTCTTACAATCCATTGTTCATGTTACTTCAGATTCAATGGCTGCCAAACATACTCAAGATCAAGTTCATTCTCTCTGAGTGTAGTAAGTGAGGCTTTTCATGATGGGTTAGCCCTTCCTTATTTCTTTATTCAGATGTAAGGAACTAATTGAAATTTCAAGAATGTAACTCATTTCATTCTACCTTAATGCTTTGTTAATTACTATTTTTCTTTCAGAGTCAGTAATACTTTGTATTATTTAAGTATTAATTCATCTGTGACACTTTCCAGACCTCCTCTTTACCTTACAGCCATTTTCCTTTGTGTTCCTTGTCAAAAACAAACAAAAATTCTTTTATATTTAGCTTAGAAAACTCCAGAAGCCCTTATGTTCGATTTAAGCTTGTACATTTTTGCAGGAAAGACACTGATCAGTGGTGTTTCTATAATTTTTGGTGAACAAAGACTATGAGGCTTAAGGATCAAATGTATAAACAGACAGTAACCTGACAATCCAAGAAGCCAAATAATCACTTGTGGAACAATTGACCTAAAATGTCCAGGACTTCATTACTAACTACCAGCTTCCTAATTTTTGTCCCACTTCCAATTCATAACCGACCTGTGAAAGCCAGATATACACCCTAACCAATCACGGTAGGCTGCCCCAACTTCTAGTTAGCCTGCCGACAGCTCCCCAGGCCAACAGCCTCCAGTCAGGGCATACCTGAGCCTTCTCTTTTTCCCACTGAAACTTCACGCTCCTCTACGTCTTTTAGGCTTTGTCAGGATGCAGATGACAGTAGCCGACGCCCTTGCTACAGCAAGCGCTGAAGAAACAGCCTTTGCTTTTCTCATTTGTTCGATCTTCATTTATTTCCACAAGAAAAATTAAAAAATCTGTATTCATTTTACATTTGTTTACATCTGAAGTGATTAATAATAAACATAATTTATAGACTGCCTTTATCTCGTGCTAGCTATGTTTTTGTGATTTTCTATGTAGTTTATAAACTGTAGTGGCTTATATTTTAGAAAGGTAAAGACAGTTTTGTCATAGGACTTTCTTGCTTTGTGTCTTCACATTGAGTGGAAAAACAAAACTCTTTCGCTTTAAAGAACAAAATTCTAGTCAAATTTTAATAGTGACATCTTTCTCTCAAATGTAGCTGTTCATAGCTTTGTATTTTGTTTGTTAAATCACAGTTTTTAAAAATTCTGGATTTACCTGAAATGCAGATATTGTGAAGTTAGGTTTCGTTAAGAATATCCTTTTTTTTTTTAATACTAGATAAGAATATGTTGCTAAAATTTTTGCACTTAGGAAGTTTGTTTGCTGTTTTTTTATTTAACCTATTAATATATTTATATATTTCATGTTCTTGAAGTATGTGTATGTTCCTAAGGTAAAGTCTACTTGGTTTGGTGAATTATTTTTTTAAATGGTCTGTTAAATATAAATTTTCTATAGGTGCTTTCACTGTAAAGATTCTGAGAATGACCAGAACGTATATCCTGTTTGTTTTTTTAATATACCATCTCTCATCTTACTCAGATTGAATGACAGATCAGGCTACTTTAAACAGTTTTGAAACTATGGAAAAGATAGCTTTTTATGGTTCTGTTTCATGGTCTATGATGCTAAAGTCACTCTCTTTATTTATTGTTTGAATTTTCCGTTAACAGATATTCCCTTCGGAGAGGCAGCTCTTTCACATTCTTAACCCCTGGCCCCAACTGGGACTTCACTTTGGTGAGTAGATACCTGGGTTTTTACTTCAGGGCATGAGCTAGGATTGATTCCCCGGCTGTCTTTCAATGTGTCGTACAGCTTAGTGGTCTGTGCTTTGGGGTGTCTTGAGGGACACAATTCCTATAACCATTTTTGGCAGCCTAATTTAGTTCTTCTCTACTAGCAAGCTGTACTAACTTTCTTCCAAGTAAATATCAAACGTATTTTGCAACTCATGTCTATTAATCTTCATGCAGTCCTTTCCCTTATTCTTCTCAATGTTAAGTCTGATAATTATATGATGAAACATGAAATTATTTTTATACATTTGCTATTGCCTCTTTTGCTTGGTTGAAAAATACAAAAATGCTCGATTTTAGATTATGTATATATATTTAATATATATAATGAATAACTTTCTGCTATTCATCTCAGAATAGAAGGACTTTATTATTTTTACAGCAAGACTTTACAGAGGCATTTAATTTGTGTGAAGTGGCAACAGAAAATTGGTTCTTTTTGTACTTAAAACTTATTAGCTCGTAATACATATATAAATAAAGTATGTACAAGCAGATCATGATTCTTATGCTTATTTGGGAAAATAGCAAAAATGATTTCAAATACAAATAATTTCATATAAATGCTGAAGTATGATCATGTATGTGCTTTCCCCCGTACAGTCTTATTTTGCTAGGCAGTTTCCTCCCCCTTTCTTCTCCTTCCCCATATTAGTCCCTTCCCAGCCTCTGCTCTAACCATGTCAGCAATACCATGTGTCACTCATGTAATTAATGTACACGCACAGGTTCGTAGATAAATACAC
Organism: Leontopithecus rosalia; assembly: GCA_028533165.1. Classification (NCBI taxonomy): domain Eukaryota; kingdom Metazoa; phylum Chordata; class Mammalia; order Primates; family Cebidae; genus Leontopithecus; species Leontopithecus rosalia. Next base: position 4,402,214 of record CM052669.1, read on the forward strand.
ATGCAGGATTTTTGGTTGGTTGGCTTTTCAAACCTGGGATCATATTATTCATAATTTTCTGTATCTTCTGCGCGTGACCTTGAGATCAATACAATGTTTCTTGAATTCCATCATCTGAATTCTGATCTATATTGTTCTTTCATGTCTTAGATTATTTTCTTAATGTCTTTTAGCCCAATTCGAAACACTGTGTTATGATTTTGCTCTGCTTCTTTGAGCTTTTCCTCCTGGTATGCCATCATTTCCTAGGGGGTAGATTTTGTTCCTTGTTTTCTTTTTTCTTAGAGTGATATTGTGCACAATTTGACAGAGGATCTTCTGTTCATTTTAGTGTGAATTTAGTTTCCAACTTGTACACAGAATCTTGGTTCAGATAGCTTTTCTGACTTCACAACACTCCTTCCTACTGTTTTTATGGTCGCTTGCTTTCTGAGACCAACTGGCTCTATTGCTTTCCCCACTTCTGTCTGGACTCTGCCTTTCTGGGTTTTTTTGTTGTTGTTTTTTTCTTCTCTATTGCCCCTATCTTGCTCAATTTTGATTCTGTTCCCAGCAGTTTCTCCTCACTCTGGGGCCAGGAAGTTAGGAACCCTAGCTAGTCCCTTTTTAAAGAGTTCCCAAGAGCTAAGCTGTGTAGGTAACCTGAAAAGTTATTTTGAGATGTGGAAGAATGAAGTGTTACCCATGGGTGCTTATTCAGTATTGATTAAGTACCAGAAATAGTAGATATGTATACAGTTTTGCCACTATTGGCGCCAGCAGGGCTGAATGAAGGTGATAAATGATTATTGGAAAGTATTCCAGGGACATGGCTGTTCTTCCAGTTAATCAGTCCTGCCTCAGGCAACAAATCTTAATTATGTTGGGTCATGAGGAAAGGATTTTTTTTTCTAGTCAAGACCTTGCTGCTAAGATAAATAATGTGTTCCTTTAAAAAAAAAAAACTTGCTGATTTTATATTTAATTTTTTTTTCTTACTTTTACTTTAACAAGTACCGACAGCCCTTGATTTACATAAGAGTTCTGTTCTAAAAAACTTGACATACGTAGTTTTTTTAATAGGCTGGCCATTTTACAGCAAAGAGGTGACTTTGTCAGGGGAGACGGTTTAGACAGTATCTGTTCCAAAGACAATTTATGAGCATCCCTCCTCAAAATAATATATATATATATATATTTTTGTTTAAGAGGGAGTCTTGCTCTGCCGCCCATGCTGGAGTGCAGTGGCGCAGTCTCGGCTCACTTTGCCTCCCAGGTTCAAGCGATTCGCCTGCTTCAGCCTCCCAAGTAGCTGGAACTACAGGCGTGTATCACCATGCCTAGCTAATTTTTTTTTTTTTTGTATTTTTAGTAGAAATGGCATTTTGCCACGTTGGCCAGGCTGATGTCGAACTCCTGACCTCAGACGATCCGCCCACCTCAGCCTCCCAATGTACTGAAATTACAGACGTGAGCCACGGCACCCAGCCTCAGAGTAATTTTCTTGTGACTGCAGTCAAAAGCTTAAGTTTTTTAAACTGATTTTTCTAGTTCTATAGTCTTTGTTTTGTGATATAATATGCCTTCCTTTAAATGAGAATGAACTTTTTTTTCTTCTAGAAAAGAAAACGCAGAGAGAAAGATGATGATGTTATAAGCCTTAGCAGCCTTGATCTGAAGGTAAGCCTTGTTGCCCTGTTAAAGAAAAGCATTTTAAAATATGCAGATAGCATTTTATTTTTGTGCTACAAGAATAACCAATGCTGGGTTTTGTTTTTGGGTTTTGGTTTTTTTTTGCATTTTGTAAGTGCAAAAGAGAATAATATTAGCTCAGACACTGTCTTTGTGCTATTCTACTTCTTTGTTAAGAATGAGGGGGAAACCACTCTCAAAATGTTAGGCGGCAACTCTTGATCACAAATACAAATGCCTGAGGAGACAGGCTGTAATCTGTGCAAAGGAAGCAGGTGAGAGAGGGCCAGTGGTGAAAAGGAAGGCCCAGGCAGCCCGTTGTCGCATCTAGGACTGTCAAAACCTGGATTTTTATATGAAATCTCCTGAATTTTAAATGTTGAGTCAATTTTTCTTAAAAAATACATGCAAGCAAAACAACTTTTCTGTAAGTCATACGTGGCCCACGGGCTTCAAATATGTGACACAGGATAAACTAACACTTGGCACACCCTTTAAAATACTTGAAGTTTTCTTATGTGAAATTGTACTTAAGTCCAAAAACCTGGGATCTTTGGAATTACTTACCTCATTTTTGCCAGTTTTCAAATTTTGCCATAGCATCTTGGTTTTGGAGAGTCTTTTTTTAAGGTTATAAAAGAGTTGTACATTTTTAAATGCAATTTAAAAAAAATGTTTCATGTTATGTTTAACAGCAGCAGCTGCCGTTTCTTTTTCTAAAAATTAAACTTTTACAATGTACTACTCATCAACATTTTAGCAAATCAAGCAGGTTGGGTTTTCTTATTTTTAGCACACAGTGTCTTCATAGAAGGGTTATGTGTTTAAGTTTTAGGCATTTTGCAAAACAGTTTTAGTTGGATTTAAAATATCTTGTATTCAAAAAAAAAAAATTACGACAACCTTGGTTATTTTTAGGTATGTTTTAAATCAAATCAAATACAGAAATAAGACAGTATTTGTAATTTGCCACAGTAAAATACATGGTCTTCGATAAGCTCTAGCAACCATCAATATATGGATTATTTGAAGCAAATTCTAGGTGCTATGTCCTTTCATCTGTAAATATTCCATTCGATTTGTTATCTTTATTCTCTTAGATAAGAACTTTTTGTTGTTGTTGAAAGAGTCTTGCTCTGTCTCCCAGGCTGCAGTACAGTGGCATGATCTCAACCCCCTTCAACCTCTGCCTCTTGGGAAGGGATTCTCCTGCCGTAGCCTCCTGAGTAGCTGGGACTACAAGTGTGTGCCGCCATGCCCAGCTAATTTGTGTACATTTAGTAGAGATGGGGTTTCGCCATGTTGGCCAGGCTGGTCTCTAACTCCTGGCCTCCCAAAGTGCTAGGATTACAGGTGTGAGCCACCGCACCGAGCCTTAGATAAGAACTTTTTAAAAGCATAATAAAATACATTTTTCACAAAATAGTGCAAGTAACAGTAATTCCTTAATATCAGATTCAGTGCAGAATTGCCGCATTTTCTTGATCGTCTTGTTTATGTTTGTGGGTTGCTTGTTTACAGTTTTTTTTGTTTGTTTTTGGTTGATTTTTGTCTGTTTGGAGTCCAAATAAGACCCATACATTGTCATTAACTATATCTCTTCAATCTTTTTTATTTAGTTCATTAGTTTCCCCTGTCTTTGTTTTCTTTTCTTATTCTTTTTTATTTTATTTTATTGAGATACAGTCTCATTTGTCGCCAGGCTGGAGTACAGTGATGCGGCCTGGGCTCACTGCAACCTCCCACCTCCCACGTAGCTGGGACCACAGGTGCGTGCCACCATGCCTGGCTAATTTTTTTGTATTTTTAGTACAGACGGGGTTTCACCATGTTGGCCAGGATGGTCTCAATCTCTTGACCTCGTGATCCTCCCATCCTGGCCTCCCAAGGTGCTGGGATTACAGGTGTGAGCCACAGCACCCAGCCCTAACTCTTTATTTTCTTGGAATTTTTTTGTTGTTGAAGAAACATGTCATGCAGGGTTTTCCTGGAGATCTTTTATAGCCTGAATATTTATGATTGCATCACCATGGTACCATGTACTATGTTCCTGGTCCCTGTATTTCTGATCAGTTGGCAATTAGATCTGAGACCCAATCCAGTGTGTTTGTTTTGGGCCATGTACTTCCCTCAAAAAGCGTGTAATGTCTTTCTGTGATGCTCTCAAAATGGATGATTGTTGCCTAGATGCATTTTTTTTTCTTGGAGGTTGCAAAGTAATGACATGCCTTTATCAGACCTCTGTTTATTAACTGGAATACTTTTGTAAAGAAAAAATTCCCCTTATCAGCCATTTGATTACTCTGAAGTTCTCATTTATAATAAAAGCCAGAACAAGTGCTTGATTCCTTTCCTTTGTCAGTTTTCAAAAATAACGAGTTCTATTCATTAGCATTCACTAAAAGTAAGTAATGATTTTTTTTCTTCTTAGTATTATTGTGAACTCGGGTATACGTACTTGTTTTACATGGATTCCATATTGTTTTGCTTTCTTTTGTTTTTTAGCATAGAAAAGACAGGGTCTCACTATGCTGGCCAGGATGGCCTCAAATTCCTAGCCTCAGGCAATTCTTCCACCTCAACCTCCCAAAGTGCTGGGATTATAGACATGAGCCACCGAACATGGCCTCATTTCAGTTATTCTCACTGATGCCTCGAGTATCTGTCTTCAGCTGTGGGATGCTGTTTCAGGATGGTTCCTGTGTCCTTTATCTCACATCTGGTGGCTTAATAGCCTCCTTGCCTTCTAAGATGACAAATTATTGCAGGTCCTTTGTTTTTTGCTCTATACCTGGAATCAGTCATTTCTAAAAGGAGTCTGGTTGCTTTGGGAAATGGTAGGCTAAAATCTGGGCATTAGGAGCACTCCCTTCTGCTGGATTGGTCATTGTTCCAGGACTTTTTAATAAACAAAGCTGGGAAATAAATATAATTTTAAAATATATGAATTGATATTGAAATTTCAAATTCAAAGATAAAGGGAATTGATTTAATCCTAATCAGTCTTACTATGTAGAGTTTCTTCAACTTCACCAAAAGTCCAGAGACACTGACTTAATTACACATTTGATTTATACCACAGTTCAAAGACAACAGCTTGCATTACTCTTAATAATATGATTAATGAAAGCATTTTGTTTTCTTGCGTTTTTTAGCTTTTTTTTAAACCTATAGGATTACTGTGTTTTTAAATTATTGCACTAATTTCTGTGTGTAATTACACCAGCAGCTCATTAGGGTTTTTTGGTTATTATTTTTTAGTGTTTAAGAATTAATTGCTTTTTAAATTTATCTTATAATTGTGTGACAAAATTATGTAGACTTTTGAAGTCATTCTACAGAGGATTCTTGTTCCTATTTCTGACTCTTCTACTCCCTCTTTCAGATGAAATCTTTTTCTTATCCTTCCACTTTTAAAATATAAGCACACACACACACACAGTCCCACTCCCACTCTCTTGGATGAACTGCATGTAGCCTACATCTTTCATTACGTTTTGTTTGTATGTTTGCTCTTTGCTTTGCGTATCTTTTCATATTTAGGTAGGTTTGTGTTTTGTTCTGATGGTTATCTTCATACTGATACCTTATAGAATGCCTTTGGCTGCTATAAATGGGTTCATTCCTATGAGCATTGTTTTAGTTAACTAACACTTCTCGCTGCCCTCCTTCCCTTCTGATGTGAAGTACTGTTGCTTGACTTGAAGTTAATGCATTTAAGGCAGTAAGTGAGCTTATTTTACTTTTCATGTACATTCACCACTTTCCTCCCATTTAAAAAAATAGTTTGCTCTATCTATGGTCAGAGCATTTAGCCATGACAAGCTGTGCTGTTGACCCAGGTGACCATCAGTTAGTCTTAGTTCTACAGGTAAATATATATTTAATTCTCAGCACCAGTCCTCGTGTTGAATCCTTTAGTTTTTCCGTTTGTTAGTTTCTGAAACTCATTCTCGAGTATGGGGGTGAGCAAACCAGACCCACAAGCCGTATGTGACTGGCCTCTGTCTGTTTTCTTTATAGCTGCCTTTGTAAACACTGCAGCATCTGTGCTGAGCAGTTGTAACAGGAACCATAGGACCTATAAAGCCAGAAGTACTGACTCTGGCCCTTCGCAGAAAAACTTTGCTGACCTGCCCTGGAGTCGAGTAGATTCTCAGGCAGTGTTCTCGGTATTCCCCAAGTACTTGCGTGTCGCATGTTCCTCTCGGTTTGTCTGCAACCTTTATCCTTGAAGGTTCATTTGGATAGATATGAAACCCATGACTCACCTTTTCTTTCCTTGAGTATATTTAATAATTTACTCCTTTGTGTTCTGGCATAAAATATGCCTGTTCAAAAGTCATAATAAATACGTAGTTTCAGGTCATCTTTTGTTTTAGGAACTTTTTTTCTTGAATTATACTTTTTGGTATCTTTTTCTATTCTATCTTGTTTCCCCTCTCCATCCTTTATATATATGTTGGAACTTCATCTTTTAAAATCTTTTCTGTTTATTTTTCTCAAAACTTTTTATCTTTTTATTTTTAAAATCATGTTCTTTTTTCTAATGCATTAAGCATTGTACTTTTAATTCTGAAGTAATTTTTCTTTTATTTTTAATTCTTAGTTCTGTTACCTCTGATTTCAGTTCCTTCTCCAGTCACCTCATTTCTGAGTCTTATGTTTTTTCCTAGCTTCTGTAATTTTCTTAATTTACTTCATGCTATAGAGACATTATTCTACTCCAGTCTCTATTTCCTCTTAATAGTTTTAAGTGGAATTCTTGATGCTTCTGTGCTCATTTTTCAGTGCATTAAGTTTCCTGCATGGTGAGAGGAATAGGCCGGGGTAGCCTTTTCAACTTCGTAACTCTAGAGCTCCCTCTTGTGTTGTGTTCACAAGGTGATTTTTGAAAGTAGGGTTTCATCCTTTCTAAGATCTTTTTTGCTCCCTTTCTCTTTTATCTGGAACTTTCCTGTCTGTGCTTCTGTTGTCCTGTTCATCTCAGTTTGGAGTCTGCTCCTAAGAGACCTTCTCAGGGAAGTGTCCGTTTTGAGGGCTTACCTGGCGCAGACTGCTCCAGCACGTATTTGCATGGCATTGTTCTTGCTTTCAGCCTGAGAACTGGATCCTTCAGAGCCTTTCCCAGATGTGTGCTGAGACTAGTACGCCATTGAGGCTGAAGGGCAGGCTGAAGGGATTCTCCTGTTCTCAGGGCCATCAGAAAAGCCCCATGCCTTCCCTCTGCTGCTGCCCTGTGGGCCTCATAACTGAGGTTTGAGGGAAATCTCTCTTCGGTGTAGATTTTGTCTGTGGGTTTTTTCTTTTTTGTTATGCTAGTTGCTCTCTTTTTTTTTATTTTTCTTTAAAAGCCCTGTCAAAGAATTAAGTTATTAATGAGTTAATAACTTATAGAAAAGTTGATTATAGAACATTATAGAAAAGTTGATCAAAGGACTAGGAAACACTGACATACACTAATCACTGAAGGAAAGAATGGTAGACTGAGATTGCCAAATTAGATACAAAATATTAATATCCTCATCTGCATCTCTACCTACAAAATTTATTTGCATTGCCATGAGTTTTCTGGAGTTAACTTTTACCTTTTCAGAGCTATAGAAAAGCCTGCTCAGTAACAAATAGTGAATCAAACAAAAGGCTTGAAGTTCTGATGATCCCAGTAGCAATAAGCTGTATAAATACTTTGAAAATAATGATTGGCTACAACAGAGACTGAGCCGTGGCTGCAGGTCAGTCACCTGAGGGTGGCTTTTGTAGCAGGGGACGTGTGCTGCGAGACCGTATTCCAGACCAATTCCATATATGAATGGGAGGGATGAGGGAAGAAATGAGGATGGGTAACACTGGGACATTGGAACATTCATTTGATTTTTGTTGTTGTTTTTTAAAGCTACCAGGTGATTCTCATGTATAGCCAGAGTTAAAAACTAGAATGTGACATTTTTAAAGTTATTTCTCGCTCCCCCTGATTTTTGCTTGGACTTGCATCTAAATGCAACAGTTTTTATGTAATCTAAACATAATCAGTTAGTATGATTATTTGATGCCTGTTACTAGGAGCCATTCTACTTTATTTGCCTCCATGCCTGATATATATTATAGATGCTCAGAAAGGAATGAATGAATGAAATATTAATCATATAGGTCAAATGAATGACCATAAGACTTTATCAGATTTTTCTGTAAAATCTCAGCATTGTCATATTAGATTGCCTTGCTTCTGTATTATATGTACAATTATTCATTTTTAAAAGAACATAGTACTAGTTTTCCGAATGTGTTTCTCAGCTATGTATGTCAGCAACTTAAGCCTTTCCTTTTTGTTTTGATAGGAAGAGTCAAAAGTGACTGTTGACTTTGTTCATGTGAAATAACACTGGGATGAGTAATACTGAGCATATTTTTGTGACATAAGTTCTTTAACTCTCATAGTTAATGATTATAACAAACCAGAACAGTTCTAAAGAAATGTTTTAAATAATGTTCTTTTTCTGAAGGTTCAAATTTAGGATCTCAGTTTCCTAGAAGTTAAAAGGTGTAATATCTGAGGGTGTGTGTGTGTGTGTGTGTGTGTGTGTGTGTGTGTGTATGTGGTTTTTTGTTTTTTGTTTTTTTTTGAGACGGAGTTTCACTTTTGTTGCCCATTCTGGAGTGTAATGGCGTAATTTTGGCCACTGCAACCTCCACCTTATGGGTTTGAGTGATTCTCCTGCCTCAGCCTCCCAAGTAGCTCCCATGCCTGGCTAATTTTGTATTTTTAGTAGAGATGGGATTTCACTATGTTGGTCAGACTGGTCTCAAACTCCTGGCCTCAGGCCTTGGCCTTCCAAAGTGCTGAGATTACAGGCATGAGCCACCGCACCCAGCCTGGGGGTTATATTTTGAGTATTGGTGTACTCTGCCATTTTTAGATTAAACATAATTAGTGTTTTAGTCCTAATAAAATAACACAAATGATAAATAATTTTAAAAGCATTGTGATTGTTTATAATAATGTCTTGGCAGTTCCAGATTTAACATTCCAAATACCACTTTTGAGAAACAATCTGTTAGAACCATGACAGGTAATTTTATAATTTTCCTAGTCACAGACTTGAATAGTGTGAAGCTAGCTGGCATGTGAAAGCCAGGGACTTTCCTAGCTTACTGTTGCCCTCTGCCTGCACTTAAACTGTCATTCCTACTGGTTACCTTGTAAGATGAAACATTGTTTTGCTGTGACAAAGGTCCAGAACATAAAGCCAACTGCTGGTTCAGGTGCTGATATAAGAAAATGGTGGTTCTTGGCCAAAAATATCAAAGTTAAATATAAAACAATTATTCCCAATAAGTGCTCTGAGAAACCATTGAACAATACTGAGCTACTTATCTTTGAGCTTAATCATTCCTAGACTGCAATGCATTTAAATACTTATGTCTCCTTTTTAATACATGAATACATTGTTCTGGCAAAAAATTGAAACAGCTTTTTTAAAGACCTGTTTTACTGCCTCCAACCTCCGAAGTGTCTGGTTACTATTTGATGTGTGTCCAAGTCCTTTTCTTTTTATTTATCTACTTTCAAACCCTATGTGTAATGACTCCAGATGTGTGATTATCTTGTATAGGCGCTATAGCTTCCTTTTTTAAATGTATGCTTTATTGGTACACATAAAGCAGGCTCCCTAATTCTTGGTGGCTATATTGTATTCCATAGTGTGTTAAAGTACCATAGTCTACTTTTTACCCCAGGGAAACTAATGCATTGATTTTAAATAACAAAAGTCGAGTCAAGTACTTTTTTTTAAGTTTTAACATAAACAGTCAGGTTTTCAGTGAACTGTGTTGGAGCCTCGCGTAGTCTCTGTGCAGCCTAGTGCCGCCATTTTTCAGAGGGATTCATCATCTTCACTTCCTTCTTCACATTCTACAAAAGTTTAGTCAAATCCCAAAATAAGAAAAGATACAGTACAAAAGGTTTCTAGAAACCGTGATCTATTTAACTAGTCTTTTAAGAAAGGCCATTTTTGTATGTTTCTAGTCTTTTTCATATTAAAAACAGTGCTGCAGTTTACCTTCTCGGGCATAAGTAGGGACCATTTTTATGTCTCTAATATAGATGTTTAGAAATGGGTCCAAGTTTTAATTTTGCTAATGTTGTCTACTTGCCTTCCAAAATGTTTGACAAATGGATACTTCTCTATGAGTTTCTGATCATATTCATATCCCAGTACCCTTGTCAACTCTGTATTTTCCCCAGTATTTTAATTTTTACCAACTACTAAGATAGACAACCTGACAGAAAAGCAATAAGCAAATAGATGTCAACAGCACTGAGACCAGATGAACCTAACAGACATACAGAACACTTCACCCAACAACAGCAGATTATACATTTTTCTCAAGTGCAGGTAAGACACTCCAGGATAGACCATATGTCCGGCCACAAAACAAGTCTTAATATGTTTATGAAGACTGAAATCATACAGGTCATTTTTTTTAAAAAACACATGGAATGAAACTAAAAAGCAATAGCAAAAGGAAATCTAGAAAATTCACAAGTATGTGGAAATTAAACAACACATTATTAATCAATGAGTCAAAACAAATCACAAGGTAAATTAGAAAATACCTTCAAATAGAAATGAAAACACGACATACCAAAACTTACAGAATGCAGCAAAAGTATTGCTGAGAGAGAAACTTACAGCTGTAAACACTTTACATTAGAAAGTAAGAAATATCTCAGATTAGCACCCTAACTTTATTCCTTAAGGAGGTAATAAAAAGAAAAGCAATCTTAACCCCAAACTGGCAGATGGAAGGACGTTAAGAACAGTGGACATAAATGAAATATTTGTTGAAAAACAATAGAGTAAAACCAGAATATTTTTCTTTGGAAAGATTATCAAAATTAACACACCTTTAGACTAAGGAAAAAGAAAACTCAAATTAGTAAAATGAGAAATGAAAGTGGGGATATTACTACCGTATTCTATGGAAATTAAGAGGATAATTTTTTTTTTTTTTTGAGACGGGGTTTCGCTCTTGTTACCCAGGCTGGAGTGCAATGGCGCGATCTCGGCTCACTGGAACTTCCACCTCCTGGGTTCAGGCAATTCTCCTGCCTCGGCCTTCTGAGTAGCTGGGATTACAGGCACGCGCCACCATGCCCAGCTAATTTTTTGTATTTTTAGTAGAGACAGAGTTTCACCATGTTGACCAGGATGGTCTCGATCTCTTGACCTCGTGATCCACCTGCCTTGGCCTCCCAAAGTGCTGGGATTACAGGCTTGAGCCACTGCGCCTGGCCCAAGAGGATAATATTAATAGAAGTACTGTGAACAACTGTATGCCAAAAAATGGATAATCTAGATGAAATGGACAAATTCCTAGAAACACATAATCTACCAAGACTGAATCATGGAGAGAAAATCTGGCTAAACCTGTAACTAGTAAAATGATTGACTCTGTAATAAAAAGCTCCCAACAAAGAAAAGCTCTGATTGAGAAGACTTTACCGGTAAATTCTATCAAACATTTAGAAAAGAATTAACTATAATCCTTCTCATACTCTTTCAGAAAATCAAAGAAAAGGGAATACTTTCTAGCCCATTCTGAGAGACCAGTATTATTCTGATAACCAAAGCCAATATTACAAGAAAAGAAAACTATAGACCAGTGTTATTTCTCAGCCGCTGGCAGGTTAGACATTCACGCGTGGCAGTGACTAAAGCAGCCTTGGTACAAGAGCGTCCCTGCTGATGCAGTGCGCTGAGCCCTTCATGCCTGGCGTTGTGGCTGCTGTGTTCACGGGGCTATTGCACCAGCACCGGAGTCCACAGTGTAAATCACTAGTACCTTAGAGTCTTTGGGAAGCATTAACCTGAGAGACAAAGTCCTTCCACTTTGTGACCATTCTCATAGGCCCATCCATATGCCTCTTGTCCAAAATTTATTTCTGCCTTCCCAATCTTGGTCTCTTCCACGCTCCTGACCAAACATCCAAGCCATCTGCCACTGCACAGGAGCCTCCATGTGTCTGTATGTCATGCCATTTCTCCCTTCACATAGAGTGGACAATCAATTGCACCACTGACGCTGGAAGTGTTTCCCTTGCCAATCTCTTTAGGATCACCCCCGAGCAGGATGTGGTGCAGTCGTGGTCCATTTTCTGCTCAGAGCAACGTATGTAGCTAATTCATGTGTGAACAAGGGCCAAGTTTTTCTCTCGGTGGTTTTAGAGACCTACTCCACCCCTAAATGAGGAGTTGAAGGAGAAGTACCAGTGTAATATAGTAGGTTACATGGCAGTCTGGGCCATCTGTTCATGTAGTTTACGGATGCCCTTTGGTCTTCCTTAAGCCAATCACAGACAGACCATTTCCTTTGTATCACAGATTGCTGCTGTACCTCCGAACCTTCTGACTCAGTTGATTTGACCCTGTTGGTTTTGGGCGCGTCTGATCCACAGTTACATGATGTCCCATGGCCAGGGCCTCATTCTGACTAGGTCTGCCCCACACCTGGGGCTGCTTTTCAAACCGGAGTTGTTTTCTGCCATGGAATGCATAGCTTTGCTCTGGAGCCCTAAGGCTCTGCATTGCAGTTCTCTTCCTGGCCTTGCCAGAGCATCACACAGCATCTTCGTCTACCATAAATACCCCAACCTTGATATGATATCCCAGGTCATATGGCCTGAACAGCGGGGCAGTTTGCACCAGACTGGAAGACCTGCTGAAGAGACCTCTGTTGCTCTGAGACCTACTCAAAACCATCAGAGCCAAATTCTCAAATATAGCAGATGCTCCTCCAAAAGATGAAGAGTCCTGCTCGTACTGTGCCTAGGAGATGCAAGGGGGAACACCTGTCCTTTACCAAAGAGAGGAGATCCCCAGAAAGCCTCAGGCTGCTGGAGCTATTAAAACTTTTCCAGTGTGGCAACCCCTGAATGTTTGTGGCATGCGTTTGATTTACTGGGATATCCAAAATACTTGCCACTTCCTGTTCACCAGGGCTATTTGCTATAATGTTATTAATATAATGGACTAGTATGATGTTCTATGGAATATCCAGGTTCTTGCTTACTCCGTGACAGAAAACAGAAAATGAATCGCTTCAGGATACGCGCAAACACGAGCTTCTGTCGTTCCCACCTAAAAGCTAACTACTTTTGACCCTTCTTACTAATGGGGATTAAAAGAGCACATAGGCCGAATCAGTAACCATAACCATATAACAAATGCTAGATGATTTGTTGGGCTGCTCCAGTAGACTCTACATCTTGCACAACAGCTAAGGTTAGAACTACCACTAAAGTTTACAGTGTTCCACTATCATTTACCACAGTCCACCTCATTATTCTAGGAGGCACTCAGGTCAACTGAATGAGGACATAATGGAGACTATCACTTGTGCAGTCTGTAACTGATGGCTAATCTCTCCATTTTCTCCTGGTGTGCAGTACTGCTTCTCACTTCTATCTTGGCCCAGGTGTAAGGGGTGAAATTTCAGGGACTCCCACCTAGCCATTCCCACCATGATCCTGAGAACACTGGGAAGGTTCTGCCAGCTGCTTTTTCAAATCTTTTAAAGCAATTAACAAAAGCCAGCCAATGCTACAATCATTACAATTACCATTGCCCCCTTTTGTTCATTTGCCACCACTGCTCTGTAAGGCATTGCCTCACTACTCTGTGTCTCATCCCTATTCATACCTGTAGTCCTTGTCACCATTTTACTAGTCTGTTCCAGAGTCTCATCCTGTGTTTTTGATCTCTAGGACCAATCTCAGTGTCCATGTCTTAGCCTAGGTTTCCTCCAGAAGTCAGAGCTCAAAACGAAGACTCATTGACAGGTGGTCTTTCTTGAGGTATGATCCCAGGGAATAAGCTGGGGAAGTGAAAGACAGGAGGCCTGTGCAGTGTCTAATTAAGCTGTCACCACCGTGGGCAGTGGGGTAGATCTTGCTGGGACCCTCTGAAGAGCCGTGTAAAATATGCTGCGGACGTCTCCTCTCAAGGGACGGAAGAGAGGAGCTTTTACCCTCCAGCTCCTGTGCTGTTAGTCAACAGGTGGCCTTTCGGGTGTCCATTCCACACACTCGTGGCTACATGTGCACACATGCCACACAGCAGCATCCAAGAAACCCGGGGTGGGGGACGAGATCAGCAGTACAGCTGAGGAAGGGATTGTGGGGCCACACCTGTGGGGAGCCAGTTGCTATGGCAGTGTCAGATTGGGTTAAGAAAACAGGAGCCTGACCATAAGACATGGTATCGTTTTGTCTTCAGTTTGGGGCCTTAGCTGAAGTTCAGGGGAAAAAGAGTTCAGGGAGGAATCCCATTCAACAACCTATTACAGAAGAATAAGTGTCTTACATTATACTGAAAGTGTTTCGTTACCTAAGATAAAGTCACCTCTAACAGTGCTGATGCCCCATTTGATTGGTTATTTGTGTTGTCGTCGCAAAAAAGAACCATTGTTTTGATAATACCAAACTTACCAGCCTATGAGACTATTTTGTTTAAAGTGTGTCTAATAATGCTTAATTGGTCTGAACTGATGATTTTTTCCCCAAACCAAATTCTTAGTACTAAGCGTGGAGACCCAAATCCACATGTAACTTCATTATTAATTTATTTCATACTCATCTAGTTCAAATGTAACTCTTTGTTTTTAAGTTATTACTAGATATTTTGGAAACTCTGGTTTCCACTTTGCAATTACTATTTCCTTTTTAGTAAGATTTTTAATTTCATTTTAACCTATTTTTAGTGAGATATAGAGTACATGCTTGTAATCTTGAACTCTAGAGTTTTAAAATAGACTGTAGTTTTCTTATATTTAGAAAAAGTCTTTAAAGCATTTCTTGTGAGTTGTGGAATCTTTTTCATACACTTGTATCAATTTAAATATGTTTAATTTAGTAATGTAGACATGAAGACTGTACAGAGACTGAAAACACAGATCTTACTGTTCATAATTCCCACATATTAAGAGATTGTTTATGCAGTCATCTATATCATGTCTTCCAATTACAAAGTGGAAAAACAGGTTGACAATTGCATTTCACAGTATGTCTTGTAGAGGGCAGCAGAGAACTTAGTTTTGTTTTCTCTTTGCCTGTAGTACGGCCTCCCTCATCTAATTTCCAATTGCTTGTTATTGTTCCAGGTAAAAGTAAATAATAATATAATAATACCTAGACCAAAAAAAGCTTTGAGTATTCCTAAGCTCTAATTTATTTCTAAATTCCAAGCAGTTTTTCACTTGTAAGGGGAGAACAGGTAGCCTAACACTCCTTTTCTATACAGAAGAGAAACGTCTTTCTCTTTACCATGACGTAATTCAGTTAAGTTTATAAATTCTAGGTGTTCTACACAAAGAAAAGAAACCAATCTGTGCCTCATTTATGCTATTTGTAGAAAGTCATACAAATAGTTGCTGTTGGCCAGGCAGGGTCTCTCATGCCTATACTCCCAGCACTTTCGGAGGCTGAGGCAGGTGGATCACTTGAGACCAGAAGTTTGAGAACAGCCTGGCCAACATGGTGAAACCTCGTCTTTACTAAAATTACAAAAATTAGCCAAGCATGGTGGTGCATGCCTGTAAACCCAGCAGCTACCCAGAGACTGAGGCACAAGAATTGCTTGAACCCAGAAGGCAGAGGTTGCATTGAGCTGAGATCATGCCACAGCACTACAGCCTGGACAACAGAGCAAGATTCTATCTTTTAGAAAAAGGAAAGAAAAGAATCTTTTCTAGAAAACTTAACTGGAACTATTTTATCCTTTTACCTACCCTGTGTCTTATAAAAAGACTGTAAGGCAGCTAATCTCTCAACCTTTTTTATGTTTTCCTCCTCTATCAAATATTGGCAATTTAGTGAACACTACTAGCTTGGGACTCAGGAGACTTTGGTTTTAAACTTAGGTCTACTGTTAACTTAGGTCAGCTAACATACACTGAGCACTCAGCATGTCCCAGAATATGTGCTAAAGGTTTTACATGGGTCATCTTAATCTGGACAGTGTGCCACGACAGCCGAGCAGACCAGAGTCAGGTCTGTTAAGCCACTGATTAACAAGGTACCTTTGGACAAGTTTCTTAAACTTGGTCAGTCCTACTTTCCTCCATCTCTAAAATCGAGATAATAAGTACCTCATAGAGTTAAGTAAGATAATATGTATAGAACTCCAGCACAAAGTAAGACCTTAAATTTTCTTCTATTTTTCACCACCACGCATTAAGTTTCCTCCTGAGAAAACTGAAGAGGATGAGTTAATGATCTCAGAGAGCCTGTTTAGCCCTCTGGTTTTATGCAGCACTGTGACAAGACTCAAGATTCTTGAGTCTAGCTGACCTTCCACATGTTCATCATTCCTTTTTTGGATACTGTCTACATTTAGACAGTATCCAATGATACTGTTCATTCAAAATGAAACCTGCACATTCAAAATGAAACTAAGGCTTTCGGTTTTGAGCCGGGATTTTTGTGAACATGCCTGTCATCAGTAGACCCTGTTTGTTTTCTGTTTCTGTTTTTACATATAAAGACTTCTGCATTTACCTCTTGTGTCCCCAGCTGAAGGAGAGATTGAAAGATACCCCTTCTCCTCATTATCTTGGTGTCATTTTTGTCAGAACTAAGTGGAAAAACAGTTTCAAGAAAGACATTGGGTAAGAATCCCAGGAGAACTCCCAGCTGCTTCTTTCCAAACTCCCACTGCATGTAATCCTTTATTCCCTTAGAAACTATGTGGCTGTGAAGTATTGGCCTTACTTACGCCATATTTTAACTGATGAAGCTAACTGAACCAGACTGCTGGGGTCTAGCCTAGGCTGTTCAGATTAGAAATTAGGCTGTTCTGAGAATTTAGGCAGCTCACTCTTCTTACCTGTAAAATTAGGAGTCCACAATCTCTCAGGTGCTTCTACTTTTCATGCTATATGGAAATACCTTCTACAGCCATCCACTCCTAAGGCCAGCCACATCACACATATTGCCCAGGACAGACCAGACAGTAGAAAGTAGATGATGAAACAGAGCCAATCTCCATTACTTTAAAAAATAAACTCAAAGCAGAAGGATGAATTATTAACATCATCTTGTGTATGAAACACATGTAGCTACAAAAGGGCAGGGGTGGTCTTCCTGCAAGAACTAGCACTGTCCTGCAGACCTTAGGCAACTACTTTAGATTATTTGTCTTTGTAAGTAGTCTGCGCCCACTGTCTTCTGCATTCGCTCTTCAACCCCTGTCATTTGCCTCTGTCTTTACTGCACTGAAATAGCACACTTGAGATCCTCATTCAACTTGCAATCACTAAATCTGCGTCTCTTACCCTCCTTACCTTTTTGCTGTAATTAACATTTTTTCTTCCCTTGGCTTTTGCTTTGTTTCTTTCCTTCTAACTATTCATTTTGCAGAATTCTCTTTCCCTTGCTTTCCTTCAAAGTTAGATCCTTGGACCATGTTCTTTTTTGTCCGGGTTTTCTCTCCTAGGCATCTCGTTCCCTCCCATGGCTTCGATTTGGATCTCTGACTCTCCAGTCTGTACTTAGCCCCCAGCCTCCTGGTTCTGTCCAGCATTTTCAACTACCACCTGATTATTTTCATTTGCATGTTATTCCACTGCCTCAGACTCAGTGTATCTGAAATGTAACTCAGAACTTTCTTTCAAAGCTTGTTCCTTCTTTATTTGCACTAACGGTTACCCCTCCTATTTAAAACATTGTAGGCATCTGTGACTTCTTGCTGATGTCTTTTTCCTTTTCCCCACTGCTCCTACCTTAGGCAAAGTTCTTGCTCCCTGTGATTTTTGCATTACGTTTTCCAGTCATCTTTCAACCACCTTAAACACTGGCCACATAGGTGTATCTTACTACAACATAGCTGCCATTAGGCCTCTCACCTGTTCAGCACAGCCGCCTGCTCCACCTTTACCCACAGCTCGTGGCCTCAGTGTGGCTCACTCCCTCATCCTCCTTGAAATGTTCTCTTGCCTAAATCTATGAAAAACATTACATTCAAGGCCCCACAGACATAACGTTTTAGACTCTTCCTGGTATTGTTCCCAGCCATGTCTTACTTAGAACACTACCAAAAGTGGTTTCTCCTCCGGCACTCCTGAGTTTGCAGAAGTGCCTGCCATCAGTTCTCTCTTCACGTGGCCTCCCGTTACACAGTGGCCTCAGCAGGTGTGAAGCCTATTGTTTTTATTACCCAAGTATCTAGAATACTGCCTTTTATATAATAGATGTCTCTGATTCTCATAAATCCCAAGAATAGAAATACTTTTCCAGTGTACTATCATCATAATAGTTTATAGAAAAAAATTTTACCATTCAACATAGAATAACAAATTTTGTGTTTAAAAGGAAATCTGCTTCATAGCAGGCCTGCCAAACCAACAAAAAGTAGTGTTGTTCCTTAGAAGAAAAGATTTCGGCTAGAAATTTGGAGACTGTTACACCTCTGTGAGCCTCATTTCTTCACCTGTAAAATGCCAGACTTTTTAAGTAGTCTTTTGATCCTGTTAGACTATATCAAGATCAGTTCATTCAGTTTAGAGAAGGAGCCCGTTACAATATTACACATTTATATATTTTATATATATTTGGAACAGAAACCACCTTTATGTTATATCTAGTACACAGGTAAGTTGTTAAAGCATACCGAAAAGTGTCTGCCTCTAAGTCTAAGAAATACTGAATTTTCAAATAGGAAGTATTCCAGTTTACCCATAATCTCATGGGAGATTTACTTCTGGAATAGAGGGAACAGAAGTGCGCCTGCTGTGTTTACCCTGCCAGTCTTTAGAAAAGTTGGTGGGAACTATTTAAAGACTTAGATAATTTTATAATTGTGAATATGCTTGCATTTCTGTAAAATAAAAACAGTGTCCTGGATAATTAGGCTTTTCTTCATTATATATGCTGACTTAGCCCTATTAAATAAGAATTTCTATTCCTTGAGTTGTCAAGTTGTCCAGGCAGTAGCGTTTTATAGGAAAAGTCTGTCTGTGACTAAGCACTAGAGTAGAAAACTTAGCGATTTGTTTTCCTTTGGGGATGCTTTTTAAATCAGGAAGAGAAACATCTGCCCTACTTGAACCCAGCTTCTCTCTCCTCCGGCGAAAGCTGAGAGGCCTAGGTGTGCCCAGCTGTCAGTTACAGTCACGTGGTGACAGGTCCCGCCCCCAGGG
Source organism: Leontopithecus rosalia (assembly GCA_028533165.1). NCBI lineage: Eukaryota > Metazoa > Chordata > Mammalia > Primates > Cebidae > Leontopithecus > Leontopithecus rosalia. The sequence goes on from CM052669.1 coordinate 4,421,081, forward strand.
CCCGGTTGGCTGTGGCTCCGCCCCAGAGCCCTGGAGTCCGTGCCTGCTGCCTGCGGCTCCTCAGAAGCGTTTGCTCCGCGGCGAGAGGCATGGGCACGTGGCTGCCGAGGGTGGCCGAGCTCTGGGAAGAAAAGCCCGTGTGCCTGTGCCTAGCTTCGGTACAGGGCTGACTCGGTGTGGATTGATTGGAAAGGTTTGAGGGGGTACTTGGGAAGCATGGTGGCACATGATGAGAGTGGAGGTCTCCTGCCTATTAAAAGGACCATCCGAGTCCTCGATGTCAATAACCAGTCCTTCAGAGAACAAGAGGTAAGACTTGAAGAGAAGCATTAGGCAAAAGGAATGTTTTCTAACTCCGGAGCTTTTAAGACCTTTAACAAGTCATTAACAGTATAATTTTAAACTTTTGATCTTTTCTTTAAAATGTATGTCCTTGGTTTATGTGCAAGTTTGAAATGTGTTTAGGGACTGTGGTCCAATTTTAAATAGTTTGTACATAGCATAGCTTGAGTGTACACCGCTTTTATACAAAAGGAAAAAAGATTTTAAATGTATACGTTATTCTGGTTACATTTGTCATGTTTCCGATGCTTAAGTTTTTTTAACTTGAATTTATATCATCCAGTCTTAGAAACTACCTTAATGGAGTAAGAGGAAAAGAATCCCATCCTTGTAAATCAATGCTAGTGAACGAATTGATACTAAAGTGCAGTCTGACCTGGTGTCAGTTTTTCGTCCATTTGATGAGTTCATTGTGTGCCACTTTTTTCTTCAGAGACCTGTTAGAATATTTAAACCAGTGACTCATTCTTTGTAGCCTCCTTGCTTTGTCTGAAGTCATTTTTTGTCTTTATGAACATTTACCAATATGAATCAAATACTTTGTGCATTTTATGTAATCCCGATTTAATATTGTGTGGTATTGTTTATACTTTCATACTGCATTGTCACTTATGTGCTCAGAATAGGGTTCCTGCACTGTTTATCTCTTGGTGGTGGCAGTGGTTTCCATCTCTGTACACATGTCAAAACTTATGTAATTGCATTTAAATATGTAAAGCTTGTTGTATACCCCCGCCACATTGCCTGTCGTGTGTACACATACACACACCTTCTAGTAGTTACAATAGCTGCCGTCTCCAGGAAGTACACTTCTATTTGGTGGTGTTCAGCTTCAGTTTCTGTGTTTTTGGTCTTTGCCTATGTGTCTCAGGTTTCTCAAAATGTATAAGCATTTCTTTTGAGTAAAGTAGTCATCCGAGGTCACTGATGTGAATCCTGCAGCTTATCATCTATCCGTTGGGCCCAGAGAAACTGATCTTTGTTTGGTATTGAGCATGGGCTGTGTTTCTGCCTCATCTTTATTCCTAAGTTGAAAACATAGGAATGGTGTCAGGGTTTAGATCTAGTGACACAGCTTTAAATAGTTTGGGTATTTCTAGAAAAGGAAGAAATCCCATGTGATCATAAATCATTATCTTTTTAAAAATAACTTTTAATTTTCATTGATTTTAAAGTTTTTGCTAAGCAGGAGAGATGATTATCTGTTAACCCAAAGAAATAAACCCAGGCACATACTGTTTTTTATGCAGTGTTGTGATATGATTTGATTATAAAAGAGACCGTCCTAAAATGTTCTCTAACTGGCATCATTAGAAGAAACAACTTTTCTACAAAATGCTGAATTCTCACCAGGATTTTTCCATGTTGCACTTAGGTATAAGGGATAACCTGATGAAGTAAATTATTCTCAACAATTTTCTGTTTATAGATATCCAGAAATTTTTAAGGCATAAAATCTAACTACAAGTGGATTGCTAACATTAATTAAAACCCTGATCTGTGGGTAGATTGCCTATAATAATGCATGTGACTGGCTAGCTAACCTCAATCATCTGATTAAGTTAACCTAAATCAACAACATGAACTTAGACGTTACAGGGTGTTGGGTTATTTCCCCTCCAAGTGAACTTTAGCCCTGGTGAAAGGTTCCCTGCAGCAGAAAATTCACTGGGCACGCAGAGCTTGTTGGCATTTTTTGTTTATTCCCATGAATTTTTGGATTTTTTTTTTTTTTGAGGAGAGTATGGTTCCAGTATCCATATCTGTTCTTTAAGCTCGAATTTGCCATCACATGTTTTCAGCACTCCAAAACAAAAATAAACAATGCTAGCAATGGAAGTGTTGGTGAGCCTTCCGTTTGGTGGTGGTGAGATAGTGCGCACCTACTCCATTCACCCTTCCTCGCCTCCAGATGCTGTGTCCGGTCTGTTCTAAATACTCTGTTAGGAATCCGTTTTGTGACTACAAATACTTAGGTTCTTAATAGTCAAACCAAGATTAGTAAGACAGTTCACATGGACCTGTAAAGGAAACTACTTTTGGGCCAATTTCTGACCTATTTTCCAAAAGACACACATTTTTGTCCCAGTCTTTTAGGTGGTCTGTGAATGCCTAGTCGATATCACTTTTCCGCAGAATTTTTCATGTCTGACTCTTTTCAGATAGTATATGCATCCTGAAATTAGTATAGCCCTACACCTTTACATTTCATATCACACTTTTAGTCATTCAAATTTTTCATACTTTTGAAATATATATGCTAAAAGCTTTGTATTTGCCAAACATTCTTCACATATGTCCTTTGAGGCAGGAAACTTACCACCATTCCGTTTCCAAAACCACGTGCAGAAAGTGCAAAGTGCCCTTTTCTCTCTCTCCCCCAACCTGTATTTCCTGAGTAAGCATCACACTTACCAAGACCTCTTAGACTTGATAAACTCTGAAGAGCAGCATTTCCTTTGTGGAGAAGTGAGATTATACTTGGGTTTTTAAAGGACTGTGGAACATATTTAACCACCAAATACCACTTGGCATCATCTGCCACCCTGAAGAGACTATATCAGCAAAACCTGTGTTCATTTCAGAAGTATGCTTTAGATATATTTACATTCACTTATCTAAATTCTGTAATTTCTAAATGTCACGTAATTTTGAATTACCAGAAAGTTGGTATTTGGTAGTTGGTAACTGGTCCTATAATGATAAGAATTTTTTTGTCATTAATTTGATTTTACATGATAAAATAGTTATCAAAAATTTCTTTCTAAAACTAAAATTTCCCTTCATATTCATTGGGAAAAGCACCTTTCCAAACACTTTAAAGCTGAAATTAAATATTTTCTGGGAAGTCAAATTTGTTATTCATGAAACAAGAAGAGTTAACCTCTTTTCCCAAAAAGCAGAACAGAACTTTCTGACAACTGCTTTGTTCCAGTGAAATATCGGCATTTCTTACTCTGTGAGGTAATTCAATCTTCAGTCCAACAGGAGACTCTTTGTGCTGTCTTTACTAAATGGAAAGGAATGCCTGTGCTGGCCCCTGCACACGCGTGTGTCAGTCAGTCAGCACAGATGTACGTGGGGGAGGCATGCACACATGTGCTCAGAAGCGCGGTGTGTGCCATCTTATTACATATCACCAAGGTTTCTTTTTCAGTTCATTTATATTCAGAGTTTTACTTTGGAGTTGATTATTTGCTCTGAGGGGTTGGTCTATAACTCTGCCTCTTAAAGCCTTCAAATTTCTAAATTCTCTTTGATAGCTACCAAGTTTCCTTAATAGTTCACATTCCTTTCTGACATATATGTATACATTTAGGAGCTTTAATGAGTCTAATTGTTTCTTTGGATATTTATTTACATTTTTTTCCCAAATAACTTTTTCTGTCAATTTATTTTTATTTAAAATATTTTTTTACCCAAACCAAAAATGGTCAATATAGTCTTTAGTTGTTTAAAGGCTTTATTTTTACTCAGTTTCTACATCCCTTCCTTTTTATATGACTTTGGTTATATCAAAGAATTTTTAGAAAAAGTTGCTGCTTCTGTTATTTTTAAGTACCTTCTTTTTCAGTGATAATTTAAAATTATATATCCTCCTGGATTCTCATCAAAATTATTTTGTCAAGTACGCCACAGCTGTCAGAAGCACAAATACAAGTAGTTATGCTCCATAGACATAAAGAGTAGACCTACTAGTTCTATGACCTGGCATTCTTCATTTCAGTAACTGTGTGAGTCACCTAATGGATGCCTCCATTTTTCTAGCCATAAAATGAGAATAATGCAATGTTTATGAAGTTTTGAAGTCCTTGAATAAGTGATGTGTTTGCAATACTATTTAAAAGCAATAACATGGAATCATAGCTATTTCTTCTCAATTTGTCTATACTTTTAATAAGTTACTGTTGGAGAGGGAATCTATGAATCCCACTCTGTGTAGCAAATGAAAATATTCCTAAAATGTTACAATAGCTCAGCCTTCATATCTGCCAGGCTTTGTTTCAAGCCCTCTTACTCATTTACTCTTCACAACAGCTTCGTAAGAGAAGTGCTACTGTTTGCCCCGTTTTCCAGATGAGGAAACTGAAGCCCAGGGTGTGCCCCCGCAAGTAGTAGAACCAGGGTTCCGGCCCAGATTTCAGCGCCTCGGAGCGCTTTTAACTCCTCCCTGCCCTGGCTTCAATACTTTTCAGCCCATTCCAGCGTCAGACATGTTTATTGAAAGGTTGTATTTTCTAACTGAAGTAGTTGAGATTTGCTTTAAAATATTTAAGTAGGGACAGAAATACACTGTGGAGGCCTCATGATAGACACATGGGATCCATTATGCCATTCTCCGCTTTCATGTATTTTTGAAAATTTTCATAATAAAGCTTTTTAAAAATGATTTGCCACATTAAACTAAAAAGTTCTATTGGATTTGGGGATGTAATGTCCTTGTTTTAATTTTTCCCCTAATGGTAGTGTTTGTTATGTTCTCAAAGTGATATTCAAATATTTGACTGGCCTTTCTTGTGAACTTGTTTTAAAAGTTACTGCTGTTCAATAGAGTTCTTGTTTTTGACAATAACTTTTATTTTCATGTTTCTGTATTTTACAATGTACAGAAATTGTTTTGTGAGAGTGCTTTACTTTGTTCAAGTTTGTATGAAATCATTGCACCTAAACATACATTGAGTGTTATCTGGTTTGCTTTTATAGGAGCCAAGCAATAAAAGGGTTCGACCTCTGGCTCGTGTCACATCGTTGGCAAATTTAATCTCTCCTGTAAGAAATGGAGCCGTCAGACGCTTTGGCCAAACAATACAGGTAAAAAGAGAGGAGTAAGAGTCATGTAGTCAGGGGACTTTCTATAGAAGCCTGGAATTTGTATTTTTCTTTGAGCTGTACAAACAGGTTTGCATTACTATACTTAAACATAGTTTTCTTTTTGGAATATGCTAGTAAGGAATATCGTTCCAGAACAATGTGTAACCTCATATTAATTTGCATCTTATATCAATGCATAGTCTTGGCTAGTTTTTATTCCCAAAAAAAGTAATTTTAGCTGATAAATATGTAAGAGTGATAGGTGGAAACTTGGACAAATTATTGTTTTCTGCACTGAGAAATTCTCGGAACTTTAAAAAAAAGAAAATGGGAATAATTCTGTTTCTTCCAAATCTTATTTTGTCTTTTATTCACTTTTTTTTTTTAAGTCATTTACCCTTCGTGGTGATCACAGATCCCCAGCCTCTGCGCAGAAGTTATCTAGCAGGTCAACAGTCCCAACTCCCGCCAAGAGAAGGAGCAGTGCACTGTGGTCAGAGATGCTAGACACCAGCATGAAGGAGTCTCTCACCACCAGGGAAATCAAGCGGCAGGAGGTACCTGGCACGCAGCACCAAGACTCTTTATTGGCCTGTACTCTAAAAAGACCCCTGTTGTTTAAATATGTGTGTTCCCAAAAGAATAGCAAACTGATGCCTATGATAAAACTAACTTGAATTTTTGTGTTTGAGCAATAATTCCTACTACATGATGAACAAAACCTAATGATCGATGGTGGTCAAATTAAACAACTCGGGTAGAGTAAAATTACCAAACATATGGCACCTTTTATTTGGAATTCCATTCTGAATTAGTTTTCAGACTGAGTTACTTTTTAAAATGCTGTTCAAAACATCAAATAATGTAAATATAAGTTGTATATAATTTTCCTTTCTCAAAGGAAGAAATGACCTCTGATGTTTGCTGGATGTTTTGTAGGCAATATATGAACTGTCTCGAGGTGAACAGGATTTAATTGAGGACCTCAAACTTGCAAGAAAGGTCAGTAAATAACTTGTTGTCAGATGCCCTCATTTTTTAAAATTATATTTCACAAAATCTAAAGGATAGTTTTCTTAACCTTTAGAAGTAGAATAATAGAAAATATCTACTGGTGAATACATTTTTTAGATGAGGTAGATCTAGACACATCTCCTCAAATATGAGTATGAGTAAGAGTTTATTTGGGTATTAACACATAATCTCTTTGATGTGTAGCAAACAGAATCCATGCTGGCTTTTATATAATTAACTGTTTCCAAGTATAGATCCCTCATGTTTCCCTCGCATGATCTTCCTGTGACACATTTCTCCCCTCTGACAGGCCTACCATGACCCCATGTTAAAGTTGTCCATCATGTCAGAAGAGGAACTCACACATATATTTGGTGATCTGGACTCTTACATACCTCTGCACGAAGGTTAGTGTGCCACTTAATTTTCATTAAAGAGTACTAATGCAAGTAATTTTCAGTCCAAACTTCTAATGTAGTGCTGACCGATTTTTTAAATAAACCTATTACTGGTCTTTCTGCTTTTTTATCACTTCAGATTTGTTGGCGAGAATAGGAGAAGCAACCAAGCCCGATGGAACAGTGGAGCAGATTGGTCACATTCTCGTGAACTGGGTATGTAGAGAGTTGTTGACCCCAGATATGGCCATGTTGTAGTTTCTGATAACTATGAGATTGATTTGATCCCATAACTGTATTCTACAAACACACAAGGCATTAAAACTAATTTACAGTGAAATAAGAAGTTAGTCTGTTTAAAAACATTTCATTAATGCTATAGGTTCATTTGTGTCACAGATATGTTCCTGCTTGGATAGAGTTCCCACGTTATGTGTGATTATCTGTTGCGTTCTTTCATGTATGTTTAAGTGCGTGCCAGATGCCGGGCACTGTTAGAGGAGGCGTCGCTGGGGATTCAGTGACGAAAGGCGGTCTCTGCCTTTATAGCCTAGTGAGGGCAGTCTTGGGGCTGGTGGCAAATGGAGGACACTCACGTGTCCTGAGAGCACAGACTGCCAGCATCTGAGGTTGGAGGCAGGTGGAAGTCATGAGTCTTCAGTTGGATTTGGCCAAATTATAAAAATTTGAAGAGCATTTTAATGATTGCTAAAATACTATTCAGCTTCCATGATTATCTACAAGAAAATGGCCACAGCTTGTTAAAACTCTCAAGAATAGCTGTACATGTTGTGTCACGTTCACAGGCTTGTTAATGCACTCAGTTGTAACAGGAACATATCACACCTTTTCTTTTCTGACTCCTCAGTTGCCACGCCTGAACGCCTACAGAGGCTACTGTAGTAACCAGCTGGCAGCCAAAGCTCTTCTTGATCAAAAGAAACAGGATCCAAGAGTCCAAGACTTCCTCCAGCGGTGTCTTGAGTCTCCCTTCAGCCGAAAGCTAGATCTTTGGAGTTTCCTAGACATCCCTCGAAGTCGCCTAGTGAAGTACCCTTTACTGTTAAAAGAAATTCTTAAACACACTCCACAAGACCACCCTGATGTTCAGCTTCTGGAGGATGCTGTAAGTAGTCCCATGAGTGATTCTTTTGTTTTTCAAGTTTATACATTAGGTTGCTTTAGAAAGATAGATATAAAATGATACTTTGGAATCTTTGGAAGATACTGATTCACATCAGCATAGTGAATTGTTTTGTTGTTTTCTGTACCCAGTGCATTAGTACACTGCACTAAGCGATAAGGGGATGGGTGTTGGACTTTTTACATTTTATCTCTTACGGGACAGGATTCTCAGCTGAACTCACCTTTTTTCCTTTGGACTAATCACCCAATTTGGCTAGGACTGTTTTTTCTTGATCTATAAAGTGAACAGACAGAATTCACTGGTTTCTAGAGTCCCTTCAAGCTTTAAAGTTCTCCCATTCCATATAACACGTTTGCCCTGCAGAAAGGAGCAGAATGAGTTAATACACTGAAGTTGCTGTCAATTTATCATTTTCAGATATTGATAATACAGGGAGTCCTCTCTGATATCAACTTGAAGAAAGGTGAATCCGAGTGCCAATATTACATCGACAAGCTGGAGTATCTGGATGAAAAGCAGAGGGACCCCAGAATCGAAGCCAGCAAAGTGCTGCTGTGCCACGGGGAGCTGCGGAGCAAGAGCGGGCACGTAGGTGCTTTTGCTGCCGCAGAGCGGCCTCCCTCCCACCTTTCTCTCTCACACGTTAATGATGAGGCAGGTTTGGGAAGGGAAGGTCATGACATAGTAAAAGGAGGTTGCCGATTTTCATTTTATATTACCAGCTTTGATAAAGCCAACATTTGGGTTCCATGACTAAGAATAAATAAGATGCCTTAAATGTCTCAGTGGACAATCAGTAATACTTTATTTTTTAGTTTTGAAGCATAAATCAACTTGCTGGGCCAGGAGTTCCTATCCAAATACAGTATTAGTTTCATAATGTTTAATAAAGTATCCTTCAAAAAATATTTTAAGAGTTTACCTTATGCTTATGGCAGTGGTTTGTAGCACTATGTAACAGATTTCTGAAGCAGATTAAATAAATGCTAATTTGTAACATGCTAATTACAACAGTACCTGCTAAAACTAAGTCCAGCCATGGAATGGTATTTTTGTTTCATCATGCATTTTCAAAAGCCCAGTTTCTAAGTTGGAGTTTTGTTTAAAAAAATTTGGAATCGGACATCTCTGATTTTTCTTCCATGAGGCCTAATTTTTCTATAAAGGCATCAATTTGTGTGGGACAAAATAGAACCATTAACATTTTTTACCAGCTTGCATTTCAAATCCCAGCTTTGTGTTAGAAAACTGGTATACAACGCTAGTGTCTCAAGTCATGTTACTCATAGGTCCTGGTGACACACACTGTTCATGTAGCTGCTGCTTAATCTGATATTACATACCAGTAAGAAACACTATTTGTTCTCAGATTGGAAAAGCTTTCCAAATAGAACATAACATGCACGCATAGCCTCGAAATCACCACCTTTATGATTACTAAATGTCACTTAGTAAGAGGGCTCTTAGAAAATGAATCTGCTGAAATTAATCATGTCGTTATTTCAGCAATGTATTTCAGTTACTTAAAAACACAAGTTGAATATCTAGAAAGAGTCTGTTTCCTATTTCTCCAGAAACTTCACATTTTCCTGTTTCAAGACATCTTGGTTCTGACGCGGCCGGTCATAAGGAACGAGCGGCACTCTTACCAGGTATACCGGCAGCCAATCCCAGTCCAGGAGCTGGTCCTAGAAGACCTGCAGGACGGAGACGTGCGGATGGGAGGCTCCTTTCGAGGGGCTTTCGGCAACTCGGAGAAAGGTAAAATACAGGCCTTAAACTCATTTTAAGATTGTATGACCATTTTGTATAGAATAAACCTGTTTTTTTTTTCCAGCTAAAAATATCTTCAGAATTCGCTTCCACGACCCCCTTCCCGGCCAGTCTCATACTCTGCAAGCCAATGATGTGTTCCACAAGCAGCAGTGGTTCAACTGTATTCGCGCGGCCATTGCCCCTTTCCAGTCGGCAGGCAGTCCGCCCGAGCTGCAGGGCCTGCCAGAGCTGCACGAAGAGTGTGAGGGGAACCCCCCCTCTGCTAGGAAACTCCCAGCCCCGAGGAGGGCATCCACCGTTTCCAGTGTCACGCAGGTAGAAGTTGATGAAAATGCCTACAAATGTGGCTCTGGCATGCAGGTGGCAGAGGACAGCAAGAGCGTAAAGACACACCAGTCACATCCCGGCATCCGGAGAGCGAGGGACAAAGCCCGGTTTGGTGGCAAACGGAAAGAGACTTTGGTGTAGTTAAAGCTCTGTGTGTTGACTGGTGGAGAGACTGTTTATAAATGTACAGTTTTGTTTTCTCGTAATGGGAGCATCATAGGGTTACTTTATACCAGTTGTGACATTTTCATTGTTTTTGGTTCTTTTTTTAATGGCAGCTAAAGATATACAGATTACTGTTAAATTGCAGTCTTTTTTAAAGATATTTTCTCTAATTATTGAGAACATGCAAGCCTGGTATTTTTAATCAAACAGTATTTATGAAATGGGTTTTCTCTTAAAATTCTGGATTCATCATGGCTTTCTAATACCAACTGTAATATTTACAATATTCACCAAAACTTAGAATTTTGCAAATACTGGAATTCTACCAGTGTTTGATAAGCCTTGCATGCAAAATTTGAAGTTTTAATATTGGCCCCCAAAATCTACGTGGAATATGTGTTTGGAGTATTTCAAAATTTACTTTGAAACACAACTTCCTTGGAAAACAAACTATAAGCCTGAGTAGGTGTTTTATTTTTATCAACTGGAATGCTTTAGTTTTCACTGTACATTCCTCATTTTACATTCATTTAATCTGCCGATTATTTAATTTTTTTTATTGTAAAGTAGTTTTTAGTATTTGCTTTTATTTTTTTACTTTGATGCCTTTTCAAATTGGCATGTCTTCATTTTTCTTTCTGATTAAAAACGTATGTGTATGTGTGTGTGTATGTGTGTGTGTATATATATATATATATATATATTTTTTTTTTTTTTTTTAAATCACATTAACTTTGCCAAGTGAAACCAAGCCATACTGTTTTTGAGCCAATTAAGAAAATTGCCATTTTTAACGTGTAGCATTTCAGGGTAAAGAAATGAAGTGACTTGGTATATTCTAGACTACTGCAAGAAAACCACTTCAGAGATTTTGTTGAAAGTTTTAGTGTTGTCTGAAAAGCAGGAGGGAAGGTGGTTGGTAGTGAGTTGAAAGAGAAAGGAAGGAAAAGAGAGTCGTTTTGTCTTCAGGTAAAATGCCTGGTTGCACCAGACGTTTCACAAGTGTGAAAGGAGATAGAAGCTTACCTTGAGGGCATGTAGTATGTTGTAGAAGGCTCGAGGGGATGTGGACTTATTTGCCTTGCTTTGCGATGCCTGCAAATAATGAGTTTGAAAAGAAACAATGAAATGTGTTGAAAGTTTGACCATATTAGATCAATTTTGGTGGATTTATTCATAAGATTGAAAAAGACTGGTGAATCTTTTATTATAAAATGTTTGTTAAAATGGGATCATCATCTTTGAAAGGGGGGAGGGAGGAGTAAAAGCCCTATTATGATGATGATCAATTCAAGTCAGTGTTGACTATTCTGTGAAATATATTTGGCCAGTGGAAATGGTAATCAGAAAAGACTGTAAATAGATCCATCCAAGTGATTTCTCTGTACAAATGAATGATACTATTAAAAAAAAACACACACATAATCACCCTGAAGGTTTCTTGCCTGGGGGCTATTTTGGGGGCATCTGGCAAAATATGCTGGTGCGGCAAAGGAGATAATGGTAAGCCTCACAAAAGTTAGGAATCTTTTAAGAACAGGGTATAATGGGACACAGCAATTGTATTGAAGACAACTGAACACCCGTTACTGTCTGGACAGGGTAGTAAGGGTAGTAGCCAAGCCTCCTGATTAATTTCAGATTTTAATTTAAGTAACTCGGGTTCCCGACTTTGGAAATTCACATTCAAAGGTGTATATTACTCCGTTGATTGTGACCTGCAACACCAGAAAGCAAGATTTTTAATCATTTCTAGAGGTGCTTTACAGAACATCTATTCCAGAGTTCCCTGATCAGCTTCTGAAGTTTGAGAAGCAAGTGGTAGTTCAAGTGTTGTTAATGGGATGACGTTTTATTTAAAACTGGATCTTCCTTTGGTTCCCTCAAGGGAAAAAAGTCAGACCCAGAATCTGTGTAAATATATCAAATAAGTATTCCTTAGAAATAGCGCCTGTGTTTGAGAGCAGTCAGTGATCTAGCCCGTTAGTTCTCAAACCTCTTTGGGCATCACAATCACCAGAGGTGCTTTAAAAAAAGTAACTGGGCCTCACCCGCTAATGTACGCCCTGCAAGCACACAGGCACCATTTTACTGAATCCAGATTGCGGGGCGTGCGGGGGGAGGACAGATCGTTTATATTAGCAAGCATCCCTCCTAGCAGTTCCAGTGCTTTGAATTCCTTGGATCAGCACTGAGGATTCACTCATCCAGCCAGCCCCCTTTAGGTAACGTATACCCACTATATTCCTAGTTTGCCTTAACCTGTTCAGAGTCAGAACTGAAGAGAGTCTAGTATCCCTGCCTTTTTACCTTCTTCTAGTGGGTGTGCTTACATATTTTCAGCAAAGAATAGTCTCTGCCCTGAAAGACTTCCTAAAGTTCGTGGTCCATCTCAGGATGTGTGCATGCACAGTGGTAAGGGAAGCCAGGCCATCTGATTAGCCATCAGTGGGTCACAGGTAAATCACCCTGGGACCTATCAGGACACAACTGATTCACCATATGTGTTCAGCTACTTTTGTTATAGCTGGGTCTACTTTGTGTCTAATGCTTTTCTCAGTATGCAGACAGCACAATATTTGTTTCAATATATGGCTATAATACTGGCAATTTTACAACCATCAGAAAAGGCCTAAAGCCCCCATCTGTGAATCTCGATGACAGGCAGAAAGACCTAAAGTGACAATGTTATGATTTGTCTTCATCATACTCCTCAGCTGAAACTCCTGCCTGTCCCTAGAGATGAAACTGGTTAAGGAGTACATATTTAGGGGTCCTAGGGGTTCAAAGTAGATGGTATCTCAGCCTTCAAACAGGCTTTTTTTTTTTTTTTTTTTTTCCTGAGACAGAGTTTCACTCTTGTTTCCCAGACTGGAGTGCAATGGCATGATCTCAGCTCACTGCAACATCTGCCTCCTGGGTTCAAGTGATTCTCCTGCCTCAGCCTCCCAAGTATCTGAGATTACAGGCATGCATCACCACGCCCAGATAATTTTGTATTTTTAGTAGAGACAGGGTTTCACCAAGTTGGCCAGGCTGGTCTTGAACTCCTGACCTTAGGTGATCCACCTACCTTGGCCTCCCAGAGTGCTGGGGTTACAGGTGTGAGCCACCATGCCCAGACTAAATGGGCTTTTTAAAATTGGCATGAGAGAACACCAATTAAAGAGTAATAACCCTTTGTCTGTGGACTCTAACTCCAGTGAGAATGCCCTCACAAATAAATCTCCCTACATCCAGAGAAGTTTTCATTTTTTCTGCACTCGGCAATCCCCAGAACCAACTGCAAGACTGAAGACTTCTCCCGACGGAGTTACTCAAGGCCAGTGGTACTTACACGTAGAGCTTGTGTATTTGAGATTCTAGTAAAAGCTCTGGACCCTCTCCCAGGAAAATGCGTGTACATCCATCCTCATGACTTCAGAGCTTCAGGGATATTCCCCAGACTTCCCTGTGGACTCCAAGTTGAGATCCTCTCGTCTGTCTGGGCCAGGACTCCAGGGAACCTGCTGGGGAGCACAGATTCGCTTTGTTCCTGTGGGTTCTGCATGCCCTGGTATCATACTCGTAATGTGAAGAAGAGTCAAAGACATTCCTCTTTCACACTTCTCGCTAGTCTGCTAAGTCACACTTGTGACACATTCGAGCGTGCTGAGTACGTTTCTTTGGGATAATATAAAAATATCAAGTATGCTTTTGTAAACTACTTCCTATTTCATACCAAATAGTTCTAGCGTAATATACCCCTTCTAAGACCTGTTCACTCCAGAAATGTGCCTGTTTTCTCAGAAAATGGGCTGCTCCTGAGATGGATGAAAGCGGACTTGAGCAAAATCAGGTGCCTTTTGCAAGCCTGGAATGACACTGTACTGTACCAAGACGCACAGAGGTCTCATGACAAGTGGGGCATAATTGAAAAGGGCTTGAGACAATTAGAGCTCGTTAGGGTAATAGCTACATGGATCGAAACATGAAATACATTTAAGCCCATAGCTATGTAATGATTCTTTACAAAATAAAAATTTTGATTTCCTTTGGAATATCTCAGGGAACCAATGTAGGGCTTTGAAAACTGGTAAATAAAGGAAAAGAATCAGGCATTTATCCTACCATCAACAGACTATTCCCAGGACAGCCAAATAGCTAACAAAGGGGACGTTCTCTGCATAGCAGTAGGCCAGCTAATGAATGGGTAGAGTGCCACCATCTCATAACCCTGACACATTGAAGGGTCATCAGTAAGAGCACAACACATACCGCTGCCTCCTAAGCGACCTGTGTCCAGCTGAGTCCTGCCAGGGTTACACCTGAATCTGATCTCCAGGTAACTAGTACAAGTAGAGCTTCTTCAATGAAATAGAAACTGGAAAAATGAGATGAAGGGGCATCTACGATTTCAGAGACAATTGCCATGCGTGGCCCTCATTTAGAGCTAAATCATTTTAAATAAGATTTCCAGCACTGAGTATAGGTCTAAAGTCAAGTAATTGCTGTTAGATTTTTGTGTTTAACAATGGCACTGAGATTAGAGTCAGAGGCATTACTGAAATGTTTATGGATAAAATTGCATGACATTTAGGATTTTATCTGACATTATGAGGCAGGAGAATGGCTGGGACAAAAATGAAACAAGATTGGCCATAAGTTGGGAATCACTAAAGCTGGATCAGTGATACCCAGAATTCATTAGACTCTTTACACACACTTGTGTGTATATTTGAAATTCTTTACTTAAAAAGCAAAAGTTAAAAACTGAGTGTGGTGGCACACATCTGTGGCCCCAGCTCCTCAGGAGACAGGTGGGAGGATGGCTTGAGTCCAGGAGTTTGAGGCTGCAGCGAGCCATGACCCTGCCTGTGAGTAGGCACTACACTAAGCCTGGGCAACATGGCAAGAACCCACCGCTTTCAAAAACGAACAGGAAAGTTATCTGGCTCCTCCGCCTCTTAACTCCCCAAAACTCTCAGCCTTTGCTTTTCAAAATACTGCATTTGCTGTCTTCCATCTCACACAAGCTCGGAACCTTTGGCCTGCATTTCACACTTGCTGTCCTCTCCATTATAACTTGGCAGTCGTATTAGGCTAATCTGGATTCTGGCTTGATTAATGCAGCCCCTTTCCTCCCTCTCCTCTCCTCCCTGTCTCTCTCTACCATGATTTGTTTCCTTTGCTAACACCTTTTTCTCCGCCACACAAACATGGCTGCCACACTCCATGTGAGCTGAGGCAACAAGAAGACACCGAGGAAGCTCCTCAGCCCCTAAGGAAGCAATCCACCCAGCCCGGCCCTGAGAATTTCACCGAGGGCCAGTGTGCTAGCCGCATTCCTGTCTTCTACGAAAGGAGGTAGTGTTGCAATACCTGGAAGTGTTCGCTGTTGAGCAGACCAGAAAGTAATGCAAAATTAGCTGGATTCAGATAAATCTGATCATCTCCCTTAGAATCCAGATTTCTCAACAGCTGCTGCTGGGTGTGGGTGGATGGGGTTTTGTTTTCCTTTTTCACTGGGCAGGACAAGCAGGGACAGACCTATGAAGTTAGACCTTGAATCGTGTAGGGATCAGTTAGTCTGATCCCCTTTGCCAACTGAGAAACCTGAAATCTACAAAGATCAAGTGAATTGCCCAAGATCAGTCAGCTAGCTTGTGGCAAAGCTGAGGTCCAATGTGTCTGAGTGCCCCTGTGTTTGTTCTCCCCTCCTCCACCCTGTCCCAACAGGCACTGGCTCTTCCTCTCCCACCCAGCCTGCCCTCCCTCCATCCTGAGATGCGTCCTTCCCCACTCTACCTTACCCCAAACCCCCAAGCCATGCTCCAAATGCTCAGCTCAGAGAGCTCCTCTCCCAGGGACAAATCAGCTCTTCAGCATGCATGCTCCCGACCCCCGATTCTTCCCCAGGTACCACTATCCAGAGTCGGCCTCCTAAACCCGCTGCCCCCACTCCATCATCAGCTCACATGACTGCACTCCTGCCCAGACATCCCTGCTCCCTTTGCATGCCGACTCCCCAGCTTCCTCTAGGCCACCCCCACCCCCACCTTCCTCTAAGCCACCCCAACCCCAGCTCCCAGCACCAGCAGCCTGCAGCTTCCAGGGGTAATTCATGAGGTTCAATGTCACCAGCACCTGGAACTCCTCCTCCTCCACTCTCAGAGGCCAGCACTCTCTCCTCATGTCCTTTGGCCCTCTGCTCTTCCAGACCTCTAAATGTTAGAAAGCCATGCTCAGTTCCCAGACATCTTGTTTTATGTACTGGGGAATCAGATCCATCCTATGGCTTTAACATAACCAAGACCTGACAACTTCCAGATTTCCATCTCTGGTTCTGACCGCTCCTCTGAGCTCCTGACTTGCTACCCAGAGCCTACTTGACATGTCCTCTTGCAAATCTAATGTGCTTCATGCTTAGCAGGACCCGAGAGGACTCACTTTTCCACCCTGAATCCTCTCCACCCCCAGCCTTCCCCGTCTTAGCAAATGGCACCACCCTCCACCAGTTCTTGATTCCACTGCATTCCTCCTGCTCCCTGGCCACTCCATCAACGGGCTGTGTCACCTCCGCGATGCATTTGGAATTCTGCCACTTCCCACCACCACCTTTGTTCCAAACGGCATTAGCTGCAGAAAGCTCTACCTCAACAGCAAAACAGCCTTTAACTGGTCCCCAGACTCTCACCAGTCCTCAATCCATCCTCCATATAGAAGCCAAATGATCTTTCTAAAGCAAAAATTAGATAATGATAAAATATCAATTTAGTAAAATATTAGAGCTGTAACTTTTTTCTGATGCTAAAAATTATATATTTTTGTCATGCAAACTTTAGAAAATTCAGGAAAGTATAAAAAAGAAATTACCTCAAGAGAATGAGAACACAAGCCACAGACTAAGAAAATAATTGCAAAAGACATACCTGACAAAGGTGTGTTATCCAAAATATACAAAGAACTCTTAAAACTCAACAATAAGAAAATGATCCAGGCTGGGCACGGTGGCTTACACCTGTAATCCCAGCACTTTGGGAGGCCAAGGCAAGTGGATCACCTGAAGTCAGGAGTTCAACACCAGCCTCCCCAACATGGTGAAACCCCATTTCTACTAAAAATACAATAATTAGCTGTGCACGGTGGCAGGCGCCTGTAATCCCAGCTACTCGGGAAGCTGAGGCAGGAAAATGACTTGAGCCTGGGAGGTGGAGGTTGCAGTGAGCCAAGATTGCACCACTGCAGTCCAGCCTGGGTAACTGAGTGAGACTCCATCTCAAAAAAAAAAAAAGGAAGAAGAAGAAAAAAAGAAAATGACCCAATTAAAAAATGAGCAGAAGACTTGAACAGACACCTCACTAAAGAAGATATATAGGCTTAGCACAGTGGTTCATGCCTGTAATCCCAATACATTGGGAGGCCAAGGCAGGTGGATCACTTGAGGCCAGGAATTTGAGACCAGCCTGGCCAATATGGGGTGAAACCCCATCTTTACTAAAAATACAAAAATTATCCAAGCATGGTGGCACAGTCCTATAATCCCAGCTACTTGGGAGACTGAGGCACAAGAATCGCTCCAACCCAGGAGGTGGAGATTGCAGTGAGCTGAAATTGCACTACTGCACTCTAGCCTGCGTGACAAAGCAATACCCTGTCTTAAAACAAATGAAGATATACAGGTGGCAAATAAGCAAATGAAAAGATGTTCTACATCGTATGTCATTAGGGAATTGCAAATTAAAACAACAGTGGGATAGCACTACACACCAATTAGAATGTCAAGTTCCAAAACATTGATGACATCAAATGCTGGCAAGGATGTGGAGCAACAGGAACTCTTGTTCACTGCTGGTAGAAATACAAAATGGAAGTCAGTTTGGCAGCTTCTTTAAAAAACTAAACATGCTCTTACCCTACAATCCAGCAATCTTGCTCCTTGGTATTTACCCAAATGAGTTGAAAACTTACATCCACACAAAACTTGGAAGGAAACAAGATGTTATTCAGTAGGTGCTGTGTATGGTCTGAATGTGTCCATGAAAATGTATATATTAAAACTTGATGGTCAATATGATAGTAGTAAGAGGTGGGGGCCTTTAGATGGTGATTAAGTGGTGAAGGCAGAGCCCTCATGGGTGGGACTAGGGCCCTTATAAAAGGGCTGGAGAGAGTGAGTAGGGTCTTTCCCTTCCATTTCTTCTGATATGTGAGGACAAAGTGTCCATCTCCTCCAGAGGATGCGGCAATAAGGCAGCATCTTGGAAGGAAAGAGAGCAGCCCTCCCCAGACACAAATCTGCCAATAACTTGATTTTGGACTTTCCTGCCTCCAGAACTATAATACATAAATTGTTTTCTTTATAAATTACTCAGTATCCAATGTTTTGTTATAGTAGCACAAACAGACTAAGACAGTTGTGAATGGATGAATGAACTGGGGAACATCCAGATAACAGAATAGGATTCAGCACTAAAAAGAAAGCTATCAAGCTGTGCAAAGACATGGAAGAACACTGAATGCATATTATTAAATGAAAGAAGCCTATCTGGCTTTCTGGGCTCAGACCTAGTTTGTGGTGACATGTACCAAGAACAGAGAGCCAAATCGTGAGCAAACTCCCATTCCCAATTGCTACAAAGAGAACAAAAATGCCTAGGACTACAACTAACAAGGGATTTGAAGGACCTCTTCAAGGAGAACTACAAACTACTGCTCAAGGAAATAAGAGAGGACACAAACAGATGGAAAAACATTCCATGCTTACGGTGAGAAAGAATCAATAGTGTGAAAATGGCCATACTGCCCAAAGTAATTTATAGATTCAATGCTCTCCCCATCAAACTACCATTGACCTTCTTCACAGAACTGGAAAAAAACCACCTTAAACTTCATATGGAACCAAAAAAGAGCCCACATAGCCAAGACAATCCTAAGCAAAAAGAATAAAGCTGGAGGCATCATGCTACCTGACTTCAACTTCAAACTAAACTACAAGGCTACAGTAATCAAAACAACATGGTACTTGTACCAAAACAGAGATATAAACCAATGGAACAAAACAGAGGCCTTGGAAATAACACCACACACCTACAACTCTGATCTTTGACAAACCTGATAAAAACAAGCAACGGGGAAAGGATTCCCTGTTTAATAAATGGTGTTTGGAAAACTGACTAGCCATGTGCAGAAAGCAGAAACTGGACCCCTTCCTTACACCTTATACAAAAATTAACTCCAGATGGATTAAAGATTTAGATGTAAGACCTAAAACCATAAAAACCCTAGAAGAAAACCTAGGCAGTATCATTCAGGACATAGGCATGGGCAAGGACTTCATGACTAAAACACCAAAAGCAATAGCAACAAAGGCCAAAATAGACAAATGGAATCTAATTAAACTTAAAAGCTTCTGCACAGAAAAAGAAACTATCATTAGAGTGAACTGACAACCAACAGAAAGGGAAAAAATTTTGCAATCTACCCATCTGAGAAAGGATTCTTTGTATCCAGAATCTACAAATAATTAAAATATATAAGAAAGAAAAACAACCCCATCAAAAAGTGGGCCAAGGATATGAACAGACACTTTTCAAAAGAAGACATTTATGTGGGCAACAAACATATGAAAAAATGCTTATCATCACTGGTCACAGAGAAATGCAAATCAAAACCACATTGAGATAACATCTCATGCCAGTTAGAATGGCAATCATTAAAAAATCTAGAGACAACAGATGCTGGAGAGGGTGTGGAGAAATAGGAACACTTTCACACTGTTGTGGGAATGTAAATTAGTTCAACCATTGTGGAAGAGTGTGGCAATTCCTCAAGAATCTAGAAATAGAAATACCATTTGCTCTAGCAATCCCATAACTGGATATATACTCAAAGGATTCTAAATCATTCTACTATACAGACACATGCACAAGTAAGTTCACTGCAGTGCTGTTTACAATAGCAAAGACCCAGAACCAACCCAAATGCCCACCAATGATAGACTAGACAAAGAAAATGTGGCACATGCACACCATGGAATACTATGAAGCCATAAAAAAGGATGAGTTCATGTCCTTTGCAGAGACATTGATGAATGTGAAAACTATCATTCTCAGCAAAGTGACACAAGAACAGAAAACCAAACACCGGATGTTCTCATTCATAGGTGGGTGATGAACAATGAGAACACATGGACACAGGGAGGGGAATATCACACACTGGAATCTGTTGGGAGGTGGGGGACAGGAGAGGGATAGCAAGGGGTAGGGAGATTGAGGAGGGATAACATTAGGATAAATACCTAATGTAGATGACGGCGGGGGGGGATGCAGGCGCAAACCACCATGGCATGTGTATTCCTGTGTAACAATCCTGCAAGATCTGTACATGTACCCAGAACTTAAAAGAAAAACAAACAAAAACAAACAGAAAGCCCATCTGAAAAGCCAACTTCCTATAAGACTCCAACCATGGGACACTCTGATAAAGGCAAAACTATAAAGACGGCACAAAGATCAGTGGTCATCAGGGGTTGGGGGAAGAAAGGGATGAGCAGTCAGAGCACAGAGAATTTTCAGAGCAGTGAAAGGATTTAGTATGATTGGTGTGATGCCACAATGTACACCATTACACACTGATCAGTGTGATTCCACGAGGTACACCATTCCACACTGATCAGTGTGATTCCACGAGGTACACCATTACACACTGATCGGTGTGATGCTATGATATACACCATTACACACTGATCGGTGTGATGCTATGATATACACCATTACACACTGATCAGTGTGATTCCACGAGGTACACCATTCCACACTGATCGGTGTGACGCTATGATATACACCATTCCACACTGATCGGTGTGATGCCACGATGTACACCATTACACACTGATCAGTGTAATGCTATGATATACACCATTACACACTGACTGATCAGTGTGATTCCACGAGGTACACCATTACACACTGATCGGTGTGATGCCACGATGTACACCATTACACACTGATCGGTGTGATGCCACGAGGTACACCATTCCACACTGATCGGTGTGATGCTAGGATGTACACCATTACACACTGGGTCCATGTCATTATATGTCTGTCCAAACCCACAGGATGTACAACACCAACAACAAGCCTTCAGGTCAACTGCGGACTCTGGGTGACGATGTGTCCACGTGGGTTCAGATTGTAACAAACACACCATCTAGTAGGGCTGTTAATGGCAGAGGGGGCTGTGCAGGGCAGGGGAAAATGAGAACTCTGTACTTACTACTCAATTTCACTGTGAACATAAAACTTCTCTAAAATACAAAGTCAAAGTTAAAAAAAAGAAGGAAATTATCCAGACCCAGAAAAATAGATGGCATCAGTACACTTCAAGTCATATCTATAGAGACCGAAACTAGGATTCTATACAAGTTCTACAAAAGCTGAATGTAAATGCTTAGCAAAGCGGCCCAGGCTGTTTCATCTGGAGGTTTGGGCTGCAACCGCTCACTCTCAAACAACTACTTAGGAAAATTCTACATCCAGAGGCTCAGGAGCCTCAGGGCCCAACCCCAGGCCACCCTAGTCTGTGCAGGTGAACCTTTCACTGGGGCCGGCGGGGAGCAGGATTGCAAAAGAGCCAGGTGAAAGGCCAGAATGGGTGTCTTCCTCCATCACAGGCTCAGCAGCAGCACCCAGATCTGGGCAAGGAGGGAGCTCCACCCTCTCTATCTCCTCCAGGCAAGTACGTAGGTGTCCCTGGGCTCTGCTCCAGGTGACCTGGGGTTGACCAACCTAGGGACAGATTCCCTTTGTCTTTGTAGCTCCGCTTCCGGCCTCATGGCAGAGAGGAAGCAGGCTGCCTGCTGCAGTCAGACACAGCCCTTCTCTCCTCTTTATCTATATGAAGCCACCCAGAGCCGCAGCCCCCGCCTCCTCCCCAGCAGGGCTGAGTGATGAGATCAGGAGGGCTGGGCCGAAGCCTTTTGCTGGTGCATTTCTCTCTCCCCTGCAGGCCCCGGTCTCTGCTGTGTTGAACGTGACTTGAGAGGTTGGCGCAGGCCTCCCTCCATGCCTGCAAACTGCTGCAGGCCTAGAGAAGCGTCTGTGGCCCGACATCACTCACCTTTGCCAACTACAATCACAGGCCTCTCCGTCCCCACCCCTTGGACAGACTCTTAAGCAGGTTCTCTTTGTCTTGGGTGATTTCCAGGTGTGAGCTCAGCCCTCTGCATCCTACTCAAAGGTGGGGGAAGGGAAGAGAAGGAAAGCAGCCAGGAGGGACTGTGAGGAGGGGAGGAGGAGGCAGGAAGGGTCAAAGGCCTCCCACGGCAACTCTGACAAAGGGGAACAAGGCATCCAGTAGCCTGCAGACCTCTCCTGTTTCCTATCCCGTCCCAAAACTTCATGCCTGCCTCTCTGTGCACCGAGCAGGATGGGTAGGATCAGTAGAACGTCTCTGCCCACTAGGAATTTATAATCCGAGACAGGCAGCTCTGGAGCAGACAGACCACAGGGAGAGGCCTCGGCAGCTCACATGCCATGTTTACAAATGAATAGATACCGTGTTATTTTCCATCCCATCAAATGCGCATGGATATGCATTTTATGGGGTGGCAGATGGAGCGAAAGCTCAAAGCAACCTTGAAACTTTCCAGCCCAGGCAGGCTTGTAAGTCCCTTGGGTCCTTTGCAGCCTCCGCTGATCCCTGATCCCGGCGGGGAGTAGCTCTTCCGAAACAAAGGAAAATGACACACGGCCCTATAAATACACGTGCAGCACACCCTAGCCGACGGCAAGTGGGGAGGGGCCGACAGCCACCGAGCTATGTCCACCTCCCGCGAAGGAAGGAGCATGAGACAATCTTTTCCATGATGGAAACTATTTCTTTCACTCTGGCTGGCCCAGCAATACACCCAGGTCCTGCAGAGCTGAGTCGCTCCAGAACTTTCTACGGGCTCCTTGGTTACAGTAACAAGTTAACCACCAGCTTAACAGGATTTTTTCAAAGCAGAAATTTTTGTTGTTTTGGAAGGTTCTGGGATCCGGGCGTACTGGAGAAACAACCCCCTAACTCTGGCAGTGCCCAGCACCCTGGCTGAGTCTTCTGACCTGTGGTCCTCTGCTGGGGTCCCCTGTACCCCTCCACAGGCTCTGAGCCTTCCCTCTTCCCCGAGACTCTAGGGAGCCCATTCTTTACTCATCGGGCCCCACCCCATGCTCTAGTCTTGGTTCCTGGTCTCCAACATCAACACTTCCCAGGCTGGGCATTGCCCTCTCTACAAGTCCACAGGTCTGTGTGTCTCCCTAAACTACCACTTTGTGTGACACAGAATGAGTGCAAACTTGTTTGCTGAGTGATCTGTAAAGACTGACTTATTTGAGCTCTGCATCAGTCAGAGCGCCCATGGCTCAGCGAACAAGCTGCTCAGAGACTCAGAGCCTCTCAGACCCAGCCTTCCAGGAGCCAACCTTCCAGGAGGCCTCAGGGGACCTCACCTCCAGGATTCACACCCTTCCCACAAGGTATCAGGGCCCGAACCTTAGAGCAAAGTCAACAGAATAAGATGGAAGTGACGGAGTGTGACTTCGGAGGCTATGTCATAATAGACCTTCTGCCTCTGTTTCCCCTGTCCAGGACGTCCTGATCCTCTGCCTGCTGCAGGAGGGAGCTCTGGTGGAGCCTTCAGTTGTGGCCTCACCCGCTGCTCACTGGCTGCAGCCTCACTGAGGATGCTGAGACAGCATCCAGCTGAGCAGCCCTCAGAGAAATGGGGGAAATGCCTGTTGATTGTGCTTTGAAGCCTCGCTCTTCACGTAGCGTGTTGTGCAGCGTGGGTGAGGACTCCCAGTCCTGGAGGCTGGCTGGGTTGTCACTATGATGCACACCACTGGGAGGGCCCGACCCGCGGGAGCTCATCTGAGCTCTTGGATTTGGCCCAAACCAGAGGGAATAAAGCAGCAGCAAATCTCAAGAAGAGGCACCAAAGCCTCATCCCCCAAGGCCCGAAAGAGAGGCGCAGGCCAAGCAGGCCACATAAACACTCCTCAGGCGCTGCTTGCGGTCTGAGGCCTGAAGCCAGCTGCCCTCTGTCCCCAGATCCCACTTCCCAGGGGACACCAGCAAATAAGCTGACCTTGAATGTCCCCATCTTACTCAACGTCAGCTTATTTCACGGCAGGGGAAACAGACCCGGGCAGAATCCGTGCATCTCTAGCAGCAGCTCCTGGGTGGCTGTGGACGTGGGCACAGGCACAGTTCCTCCCTCCTGCTCAATGTAGGTCACGTTGCTGCCCCAGCCACATAATGGACAGTGCAGGGCCCTGTCGCTTTTCCTCCTGTCTCCCTTCCACTCCCTCCCTCCTCCTTCCTCTGTCCCCTCTTCCTTCCCTCTCGTCTCACTCATAACAGAATGCTTCTGATCATCCTAATCCCCATGCGTAACAGTGCAGGCTTTGCTGGAAGCATCATGGTTCAGCAGAAACACAGTGGGAGCCACCGCTGACACAGCCCCTGTTGCACCCAGCCCGGCTCTCCACAAGGCACAGGAAAAGCACCGTAAGCGGAGGCCGGCATCCCAGTCTGTCCCTCCCAGCCCGGCTCAGTCCTGCACGGAGGGGCCTCTCATGGGCACTGGCCTCAACTCAGAAGCAAACACGGGAAGGGAATTCTAGCCCCCTCCCCGCCCCTGCCAGGAACACATTCTAAAAGTGGGGCCTGTGCTCCCACCGGCATGACCTTGTGCCCCAGCAGGCCTTGGCCTCAGGGGGTGTGGAAGGGTTGGAGAGGCCCCTGCGGCCTCCACAGTGAGGACCAGGAGAGGCCTGGAGTCCAGGTCTCAGGAGAGGACTTTTCCAGGCATTTTAAACACAACCCACTATTTGATTTCATGCTCATGAGGACTGAAGGTTTGAGGCATCAGGAGTGTGCTCAAGGCTGCCGGGGGCAGCAGAGCCAGGAGCTGAGCTCTGCCAGGTCCCACAGGCAGTCCCATACTGAGCGGTCCAGGTGCTGAGGCTGATGGTGTGGGAGGCGGCCTGGCCACGCCCACAAGGGAAGACAGGAGGAGAAGAAAGAGGCTTAGGGTGGAGTCACTGCTGTGCTCTGCCATGCCACTGAAGCCGAGTCCCAGGATGGACCAGGACACAGGGGCCAGAGGCAGGGCTCTGGGCTGGAGCAGCAGGCAGCCAGGGGCCTGGGGGACAGCCCAGACCTAGAGTCCCTGGCCCACTCTGCTACCGATCCACTCTGCCTCAGATTTTAGTTCAGCATGCAGGACAGCCACGGGGCCCCGCAGATAGAAGGGTCCCCCTCACGGAGGCCCTCCTGGGCTGTCTCTGGTTCCTGCTCTGCAAGGCCCCAGGTTGCCAGCCTCCAGGGAGAAACTCCTCTGTGGTTTAGCTGTGTGTTTGCTTAGAAGGGAGGAGCTCCCTGGAAGTGACAGATCAGCAGCATCTCTGGCCCTTCCAGGACCCCGCTTGGTGCTGCCTTGCTTGGAAGGCCCAGAGCTGTGTCAGAGGCTGTAGTGACAAAGCCCAAGAAGACAGTTCCAGAAACTAGAACCCCCATCTGCAGGGGCCCCCGATGACAGCCACTGCCTGCCAGGACACCCTCCTCTGCCTGTGCCTAAAGCGGCTGGGAGCCAGCGCTTGTGTTAGTGGGCAGTGCTGAGTGGGTCCCACCAAGCCTGTGCCAGGGAGGACCCATGAATTAATGTTTGGTGCAAACTTCGGTGACACAGTGGCTGGAGGAAGCCTGTGATCATCACACACATTTTTCCCAGTTTTAATTTCATGCATTTCCCATGATGCTGCATTGCTTCCATTTACTAACTTTTTTCTTTTTTGTTTTGAGACAGAGTCTCACTTTGTCACCCAGGCTGGAGTCTATGGCACTATCACTGCTCACTGCAACTTCCACATCCCAGGTTCTAGCGATTCTCCTGCCTCAGCCTACAGAGTAGCTAAGACTACAGGTATGCACCGCGACACCTAGCTAATTCTTGTATTTTTAGTAGAGACAGGGTTTCATCATGTTGGCTAGGATGGTCTCCATCTCCTGACCTCATGATCTGCCTGCCTTGGCCTCCCCAAGTGCTGGGATTACAGGTGTGAGCCACCGCGCCCGGTCTTACTAACTTTATTTTCATAAATAGAAATAAGCTCCTGTTGTCTGTTTCTGTGTCACAAGAAAATGCCAGAGAGATGTTTTTCCTGAGTTTCAGGGTTGAGCTGCGATGACCTGACCTGAGCTCACCAGCTTGGTGTGTTTGAAATCTACTATAGGAAGCTTGGAGGGTGTTAGCAGACATCTCAGAGAGATGGGCAGTGACTTCCACCGCTGAGCACCTCAGTCCCTTGCCAAGGGCCTGGGACGGGGACATGAGGATTACATGTCAAGGTGCCGTGGACAGAGATAGCAAATGGGGGCTTCAAATATCAGCCCCCAGTCAGAAGCCGCAACCCCAGTGCTCTACTCAAAGTGGCTGAGATCCAGCTCCAACTCCCACAGGGCAAAGCCGTGGGATTAACTGACTTCGGCGTGCTGAGCAATTCTCCCAGGAAAGGCCGGAGGCTGCCCATCTTAAGTCTGTGTTCCAGATCTGAATTTAGGAATACATGGATACTAACCCATATATATGGGTTAGTATGTGTGTATATATATACGTATATATATATATATGTATGGGTTAGTGTGTGTATATATATATATATGGGTTAGTATGTGTGTGTGTATATATATGAGTTGGTATGTATATATATATGGGTATGTGTGTGTATATATATGAGTTAGTATGTGTGTGTGTGTATATATATATATGGGTTAGTATGTGTATGTATATATATATATGGGTTAGTATGTGTGTATATATATACGTATATATATATACGTATATATATATATGTATGGGTTAGTGTGTGTATATATATATATATCGGTTAGTATGTGTGTGTATATATATGTATATATATATAGTATGTACATATATGTATATATAGTATGTATATATATGGGTATGTGTGTATATATATATATGGGTATGTGTATATATATGGGTTAGTATGTATGTATATATATGGGTTAGTCTGTGTGTGTGTATATATATATATGGGTTAGTCTGTGTGTGTGTATATATATATATGGGTTAGTCTGTGTGTGTGTATATATATATGGGTTAGTATGTGTGTATATATATACATATATATACATATATATGTATGGGTTAGTATGTGTGTGTGTATATATATATATATGGGTTAGTCTGTGTGTGTGTATATATATATATGGGTTAGTCTGTGTGTGTGTATATATATATGGGTTAGTATGTATGTATATATATACATATATATGTATGGGTTAGTATGTGTGTGTATATATATATACATTGGTTAGTCTGTGTGTGTGTATACACACATATATATATATGGGTTAGTCTGTGTGTGTGTGTGTGTGTGTGTATATATATATATGGGTTAGTCTGTGTGTGTGTGTGTGTGTATATATATATATATGGGTTAGTCTGTGTGTGTATATATATACATACATGGGTTAGTCTGTGTGTGTATATATATGGGTTAGTATGTGTGTGTATGTATACATATATATATGGGTTAGTATGTGTGTATATATATACATCGGTTAGTATGTGTGTGTGTATATATACATATGGGTTACTATGTGTATATATATATATGGGTTACTGTGTGTATATATATATGGGTTAGTATGTATGTATATATATATATATGGGTTAGTATGTGTGTATATATATATATATATATATATGGGTTAGTATGTGTGTGTGTATATATATATATATGGGTTAGTATGTGTGTGTGTATATATATGAGTTGGTATGTATATATATATGGGTATGTGTGTGTATATATATGAGTTAGTATGTGTGTGTGTGTATATATATATATAT
>CM052669.1:4449463-4470478 GCA_028533165.1 Leontopithecus rosalia
GAGGAGAGGAGAGGAGAGGAGAGGAGAGGAGAGGAGAGGAGAGGAGAGGAGAGGAGAGGAGAGGAGAGGAGAGAGGAAGCGCACCTCTAGTCCTGAGTACTCAAGAGCCCTAGTTGAGAGAATTGCTTGAGCCCAGAGTTTCAGGCAGCAGTGACCTAGGACTGTGCCACTGCTCTCCAGCATGGGCAACAGGGAGAGACCCTATGTCTAAAAGAAGAAAAAATAAAGAACTGTGGTTTATTTGGAATGCCTCAGGTCCTGAATGCTCTGGGCAAAAACAGCCTGTGTTGAAATATGCTGGTGACCCCTCTTCACGTTCCAGCCCTCTAACCAAAAGCCCCTCTGACCTCACTCCCTTCTGTCACCTTCCTGTCCAGACCAGACTGGGCCCATAGCACAGTGAATTGGGCCACGTGATAGGTCTTGGAGGAACCCAGGTGGGATGCACATGGCACTCGGTTGAACGGAGGATGGGTGGACACTGAGAAAAAAATGTCGAAATCACAACTGCAGCCTCATGAAATGCAACTGAAATCATTTTGCATTGATGGGGGCTTTTCATAAAGTTCTCCTACAAATTTAAAACTCTCAGAAAAGACAAACATTCCAGCTCTGGGTGGCTTTTATAGGCATTCTAAATTTCTCAAAATCAATGTAGAACATTCAGTTCAATCCCATTCAGCTAGAACAATCCAATTCTATCCGAAAGATTTTACCTGTCATAAAATCTGAAAATAGGTATTTTATCTATAAAATAAGAAGCATATTTTAGCACTGTCCTAAGGATTAAATGAGACCACATATGTTGGGGGGACTGAAACTGCAAAGCTCTGTAGTTATGCAAGCTTGAAAACAAATTATTTTTACATATCATTTACAGATTTTTTTTTTTGAGATGGAGTTTTGCTCTCGTACAGGCTGGAGTACAATGATGCAATCTCGGCTCACTGCAACCTCTGTTTCCCACATTCAAGTGATTTCCTGCCTCAGTCTCCCAAGTAGCTGGGGATTACAGGCACCGTCACTACACCGGCTCATTTTGTATTTTTTAGTAGAGACCAACCCCGTCCCTACTAAAAATACAAAATTAGGGCAGGTTGATCTTGAACTCCCAACCTCAAGTGATCCACCCGCCTCGGCCTCCCGAAGTGCTGGGATAACAGGCATGAGCCACTGCGCCCAGACATACCTCATGCCTCTCTACTGCTTAAATGTTTTCTATTGACTGATGGATAATACAGACAGTGGTGGACTGGTAAGTGGTCAACAACCAGCTTCCCCAGGGGATGAAAACAAGACCTGATCTGGAGCATTTGCCAGTTGCTGTGGTGTAAATACTACCACCAGGGCCTGTTTCAAGTTGCCAACTTGATACCACTGATTCACTGTATTTCATGGAGCTACATCCCGGCAGCTGAGAAGAGCCCACAGAGTCAGTCTCACGACTCAGGAGATGACTCTGGTTCATCATGGATGTAAATGATGCACCTACGTTAGTCATCATCTTTTTTTTCTTTTGTGAAAAGAAGTATGTGCTTGTTGAAGAAAATTCTAAAACATACAAAAACAGAAAAATTTTCATCATTCCGCATCTTGCAAATATCTCCTTTTTATCTTTTGGTGAGTACTGTTTTACTGTTTTATGCACACGTCCACATTTATATACTCTAGCAAAATATACAAAAGTGGGAAATTGTATTTTTGCAAACAAAGTGTATGAAGGCTTTTATATGTTTATGAAGACCTTTCAAATATTTATATGGAAACAAAATGTCGTTGCAACCTAATATCATCTGTTAAAAATAAAGGGAAAGGTGGGATTTCCACCAAGATGGCCGAATAGGAACAGCTCCAGTCCGCAGTTCCCAGAGAGAGAGAGATGCAGAAGGCCAGTGATCTCCGCATTTCCATCTGAGGTACCAGGTTCATCACAGTGGATGCAGCCCAAGGAGGGTGAGCTGAAGCAGGGTGGGGCATCACCTTGCCCAGGAAGTGCAAGGGCCCGAGAACTCCCTCTCCTAGCCAAGGGAAGCCACTGGGGACTTTTTCTGACACTCTGGCTCAGATACCACACTTTTCCCATGGTCTTCACAACCAGCAGACTAGGCAATTCCCTCCAGTGCCTACAACACCAGCACCCTGGTTTCCAGCACAAAACTGGTGGCTGTTTTAGGTGCAGCAGTTTTTTCCTCATACCCCAGTGGATCCTGCAACACCAGAGATAGATCCACTCATTCCCCTGAAAAAGGGGGCTACAGCCAGTGAGCAGAGTGATCTGGCTTGGCGGGTCCCACCCCCACAAAGACCAGCAAGCTAAGATCTGTGCGCTTGAAATTCTCACAGCCAGCACAGCAGTCTGAGCTCGACCTGGGACATTGGAGCTTGGTGTGGGGAGGGGCGTCCACCATTGCTGAGGCTCGGGTAGGTGATTGTAACCTCACCTGTGTAAACAAAGTCGCCAGGAAGTTTACATAGCAACTGGGCGGAGCCCATGGCAACTCATCAAGACCTCTGCAGGCAGGCTGTCAATAGACTCCCTTCTTGCTGGGCAGGGCATCTCTGAAAAAAGGCAGCAGCCCATCAGGGACTTATAAATAAAGCTCCACCTGCTTCCTGGGACAGAACACCCGGGAAAACAGGCAGATGTGGGTTCAGCTTCAGCAGACTTAAACATCCCTGCCTGGCAGCTCTGAAGGGAGCAAGTGATCTCCCAGGACAGTGCTTGAGCTCTGATAAGGGACAGACTGTCTCCTCAAGTGGTTCCCTGATCCCTGTGTATCCTGACTGGGAGATACCTCAGATAGGAGAGCTCTGTCTGGCATCTGGCAGGTACCCTTCTGGGACAAAGCTACAGAGGAAGGAACAGCCCACAATCTTTGCTGTTCTGCAGCCCCCACAGGTGATTCCCAGGCAAGCAGAGTCTGGAGTGGACCTCCAGCAAAATCCAGCAGACCTGCAGCAGAGGGGCCTGACTATTAGAAGGAAAACTAACAGAAAGAAATAGTTTCAACATCAACAGAAAGGATGTCCACTCAGAGACTCCATCCAAAGGTCACCAACTTCAAAGACCAAAGGTAGATAAATCCATGAAAATGGGAAGAAACCAGTGAAACGAAGCTAATATCTCCAAAAACCAGAAAGCCTCTTCTCCTCCAAGGGATCACAACTTCTTGGAGAAGATGGAGAATGAGTTTGACAAATTGAGAGAAGCAGGCTTCAACAAGGTGGGTAATAACAAACTTCTCAGAGCTAAAGGAGCATGTTCTAATTCAAGGCAAGGAAGCCAAGAACCTTGAAAAAAGATTAGACAAGATGCTAACTAGAATAAACAGAATAGAGAAGAATATAAACAACTTGATGGAGCTGAAAAACACAGCACAAGAACTTCGTGAAGCATACACAAGTTTCAATAGCCAAATTTGATGAAGCAGAAGAAAGGATATCAGAGATTGAAGATCAACTCAATGAAATAAAGTGAGAAGGCAAGATTAGAGAAAAAAGAGTGAAAAGAAATGAACAAAGCCTCCAAGAAATACGGGACTAGGTGAAAAGAGCACATCTATGATCGGTGTACCTTAAAGTGACAGGGAGAACAAAACCAAGCTGGAGAATGCTCTTCAGGATATTATCCATGAGAATTTCCCCAACCTAGCAAGGCAGGCCAACATTCAAACACAGGAAATACAGAGACCACCACAAAGATATTCCTCAAGAAGAGCAACCCCAAGACACATAATCAGATTCACCAGGGTTGAAATGAAGGAAAAAATGCTAAGGGCAGCCAGAGAGAAAGGTCAGGTTACCCACAAAGGGAAGCCCATCAGACTCACAGATCTCTCAGCAAAACCCTACAAGCCAGAAGAGAGTGGGGGCCAATATTCAACATTCTTAAAGAATTTTCATATCCAGCCAAACTAAGTTTCATAAGTGAAGGAGAAATAAAATCCTTTACAGACAAGCAATGGCTGAGAGATTTCATCACCACCAGGCTTGCCTCAGAAGAGCTCCTGAAGAAAGCACTAAGCAGGGAAAGGAACAACCAGTACCAGCCACTGCAAAAACGTACCAGATTGTAAAGACCAACAACACTATGAAGAAACTACATCAACTAACAAGCAAAACAACCAGTTAGCATCAAAATAGCAGGATCAAATTTACACATAAAAATATTAACCTTAAATATAAATGGGCTAAATGCCCCAGTCAAAAGACACAGGCTGGCAAATTGGATATAAAGTCAAGACCCATTGGTGTGCTGTATCCAGAAGACCCATCTCATGTGCAAAGACACACATAGACTCAAAATAAAGGGATGGAGGAATATTTACCAAGAAATGGAGAGCAAAAAAAAGCAGGGATTGCAATCACAGTCTCTGATAAAACAGACTTTAAACCAACAAAGATCAAAAGAGACAAAGAAGGACATTACGTAATGGTAAAGGGATAAATGCAAGAAGAGAGCAAACTATCCTAAATATATATGCACCCAATACAGAAGCACCCAGATACATAAAGCAAGTTCTTAATGACCTACAAACAGACTTAGACTCCCACACAATAACAGTGGGAGACTAACACCCCACTGTCAATATCAGATCAACAAGACAGAAAATTAACAAGAATATCCAGGACTTGAACTCAGATCTGGACCAAACGGACCTAACAGACATCTACAGAACTCTCCACCCTAAATCCACAGAATATACATTCTTCTCAGCACCATATCACACTTACTCTAAAATTGACCACATAATTGGAAGTAAAACACTCCTCAGCAAATGCAAAAGAATGGAAATCATAATGAACAGTCTCTCAGACCACAGTGCAATCAAATTAGAACTCAGGATTAA
This sequence comes from Leontopithecus rosalia, assembly GCA_028533165.1. NCBI lineage: Eukaryota > Metazoa > Chordata > Mammalia > Primates > Cebidae > Leontopithecus > Leontopithecus rosalia. The sequence goes on from CM052669.1 coordinate 4,454,314, forward strand.
GAAACTCACTCAAAGGCCGGGCGTGGTGGCTCAAGCCTGTAATCCCAGCACTTTGGGAGGCCGAGGCGGGTGGATCACGAGGTCAAGAGATCAAGATTATCCTGGTCAACATGGTGAAACCCCGTCTCTGCTAAAAATACAAAAAAATTAGCTGGGCGTGGTGGCGCACGCCTGTAATCCCAGCTACTCGGAAGGCTGAGGCAGGAGAATTGCCTGAACCCAGGACGGGGAGGTTGCAGTGAGCCGAGATCGCACCATGGCACTCCAGCCTGGGTAACAGGAGCGAAACTCTGCCTCAAAAAAAAAAAGAAACAAACAAACAAACTTACTCAAAACCTCACAACTACATGGAAACTGAACAACCTGCTTCTGAATGACTACTGGGTAAATAACGAAATGAAGGTAGAAATAAATAATGTTCTTTGAAACCAATAAGAATGAAGACACAACATACCAGAATCTCTGGGACACATTTAAAGCAATGTCTAGAGGGAAATTTATAGCAATAAAAGCCCAAAAGAGAAAGGAGAAAAGATCTAAAATCAACACCCTAATGTCACAATTAAAAGAACTAGAGGAGCAAGATCAAACAAATTCAAAAGTTAGCAGAAGGCAAGAAATAACTGAGAGCAGAACTGAAGGAGATAGACACACAAAAAATTTTTCAAAAAAAAAAAAATCAGTAAATCCAGGAGCTTGTTTTTTTTTTAAAAAATCAACAAAATAAATAGACTGCTAGCTAGACTAATAAGAATCAAATAAATGCAATAAAAAATGATAAAGGGGATATCACCACCGATACCACAGAAATACAAACCACCATCAGAGATTACTAGAAACTCCTCTATGCAAATAAACCAGTAAATCTAGAAGAAATGGATAAATTCCTGGACACTTACACCCTCCCAGGACTAAACCAGGAAGAAGTCGAATCCCCGAGTAGACCAATAACAAGGTCTGAAATTGAGGCAGCATTTAATAGCCTACCAACCAAAAAAAGTCCAGGACCAGATGGGTTCACAGCCAAATTCTACTACAGGAACAAAGAGGAGCTGGTACCATTCCTTCTGAAACTATTCCAAACAATGATAAAAGAGGGAATCCTCCAGAACTCATTTTATGACACCAGCATCATCCTGATACCAAAACCTGGCAGGGACATGACTAAAAAAGAAAATTTCAGGCCAATATCCATGATGAACATTGATGCGAAAATCCTCAATAAAATACTGGCAAACCAAATCCAACCGCATCAAAAAGCTTATCTTCACCATCAAGTTGGCTTCAGCCCTGGGATGCTGGTTCAACATATGCAAATCTATAAATGTAATCCATCACATAAACAGAACCAGACAAAACCACATGATTATCTCAATAGATACCTTCAACAAAATTCAACAGGCCTTTATGCTAAAAATGCTCAACAAACTAGGTATCAGTGGAACGTATCTCAAGATAATAAGAGCCATTTATGACAAACCCACAACCAGTATGATACTAAATGGGCAAAAACTGGAAGCATTCCCTTTGAAAATAGGCACAAAACAAGGATGCCTTCTCTTACCACTCCTATTCAGCATAGTATTAGAAGTTCTGGCCAGGGCAATCAGGCAAGAAAAAGAAATAAAGTATATTCAATTAGGAAAAGAGGAAGTTGTCTCTGTTTGCAGAGGACGTGATTATATATTTAGAAGACCCTGTTGCCTCAGGCCAAAATCTCCTTAAGCTGATAAGCAACTTCAGCAAAGTCCCAGGATACAAAATCAATGTGAAAACATCGCAAGTATTCCTATACACCAGTAACAGACAGCCAAATCATGAGCAAACTCCCATTCACAATTGCTCCAAAGAGAATAAAATACCTAGGAATACAACTAACAAGGGATGCGAAAGACTTCTTCAAGGAGAACTACAAACCACTGCTCAAGGAAATAAGAGAGGACACAACAGATGAAAAAACATTCCATGCTCATGGTTCGGAAGAATCAATATTGTGAAAATGCCCATATTGCGCAAAGTAATTTATAGATTCAATGATATCCTCATCAAGCTACCATTGACCTTCTTTACATAATTGGAAAAAAACCACCTTACACTTCATATGGAACCAAAAAAGAGCCTGCATAGCCAATACAATCCTGAGCCAAAAAAGCAAAGCTGGAGCATCCCGCTACCTTACTTCAAATTAGACTACAAATCTATAGTAATCAAAACAGCATGGTACTGGTACCAAAACAGAGATATAAACCCATGGAACAGAACAGACACCTTAGAAATAATGCTACACATCTACAACCATCTGATCTTTGACAAATCTGACAAAAACAAGCAATGGGGAAAGGATTCGCTATTTAATAAATGGTGTTGGGAAAACTGGCTAGCCATATATAGAAAACTGAAACTGGATCCCTTCCTTACACCTTACACAAAAATTAACCCCAGATAAATTAAAGATGTAAACATAAGGCTAACTCCATAAAAACCCTAGAAGAAAACCTAGGCAATATCATTCAGTACATAGGCATGGGCAAGGACTTTATGACTAAACCACCAAAAGCAATAGCAACGAAGGCCAAAATAGACAATGGAATCTAATTAAACTAAAGAGCTTCTGCACAGCAAAAGAAACTATCATTAGAGTGAACCAGCAACCAATAGAATGGGGGGAAATGCTGCAATCTACCCATCTAACAAAGGGCAAATATCTTTAATCTACAAAGAACTTAAATGGACAAGAAAAAAACAACCCCATCAAAAAGTCGGTGAAGGATATGAGCAGCCACTTCTTTTAAGAAGACATTTATGCAGCCAACAAACATGAAAAAATGCTCATCATCACTGGTCATTAGAGAGATGCAAATCAAAACCACATTGAGATACCATCTCACGCCAGTTAGAATGGCGATCATTAAAAAATCAGGAGACAACAGATACTGGAGAGGATGTGGAGAAATGGGAACTCTTTTACACTGTTGGTGGGAGTGTAAATTAGCTCAACCATTGTGGAAGACAGTGTGGTGATTCCTCAAGGACCTAGAAATAGAAATTCCATTTGACCCAGCAATCCCATTACTGGGTATATACCCAAAGGATTGTAAATCATTCTATTATAAAGACACGTGCACATGTACGTTTATTGAGCCACTGTTAACAATAGCAAAGACTTGAAACCAACTCAAATGCCCATCAATGATAGGCTGGATATACACCATGGAATACTATGCAGCCATAAAAAAGAATAAATTCACGTCCTTTGCAGGACATGGATAAAGCTAGAAACCACCATTCTCAGCAAACTGACACAAGGACAGAAATTCGAACACCACATGTTCTCACTCGTGAGTATTGAACAATGAAAACACATGGACCCAGGGAGGGGAATATCACACACTGGGGCCTGTTGGGGGGGTGGGGGCCTATGGGAGGGATAGCAGGGGGTGGAAGGATAAAGGAGGCATAATATTAGGAGAAATACCTAACGTAAATAATGGAGTGATGGATGCAGCAAACCACCATGGCACCTGTATACCTATGTAACAAATCTGCACATTCTGCACATGTACCCCAGAACTTAAAGTATAATAATAAAATTTTAAAAAAAACTAGGAATACCTCTAACCAAGACAGTGAAAGATCTCTACAAGAAGGACTACAAAACGTTGCTGAAATAAACCCTAGATAATACAAACAAATGGAAAAACATTCTATGCTCATGGATTGGAAGCATCAATATTATTAAAGTGGTCATACTCCCCACAGAAATCTACAGATTCGACACTATTCCGATCAAGCTATCAACATAATTTTAGAAAAAATTATTCTCAAATTTATATGGAAGCAAAATGAGTTTTAATAACCAAAGGAATCCTAAGCAAAAAGAACAAAGCTAGAGGCATCATTACCAGATTTGAACTCTGCTATAAGGCTACAGTAGCCAAAACAGTATGGCGCCGGTGCAAAAACAGGTGTATAGAACAAGGGAGCAGAATGAAGAACCCAGAAATAAAGCCACACACCTACAGCCATATGATCTTTGATCAAGTCAACAAAAATAAACAGTGAGGACAGAAATCCATATTCAATTAATGGTGCTTGGATCGCTCTCAAACCATATGCAAAAGAGTGAAATGGACTCCTCCCTATCACTACATACAAAAATTAACCTGAGAGAGATTAAAGACTTAAAGGTAAGGCCTCAAACTATAAAAATCCTAGAAGAAACTGTAGGAAATGTCATTCTGGACATCAGACTTGGCAAAGAATTTATACGTAAGTCCTCAAAAGCAATTCCAACAACAAAAAATTGACAAGTGGAACCTTATTAAACTAAAGAGCTTTTCCACAGGAAAGGAAACTATCAACAGAGTAAACAGACAACCCACAGAATGAGGAAAATATTCACAAATTATTCATCCAAGAAAGGTCTAATACCCACCGCTATAAAAGAACTTATACAATGGAACAAGCAAAAACCAAATAATCCTGTTAAAAAAAGGGCAAACACATGAGCAACCACGTCTCAAAAGAAGACATCCAAGCGGTTGACAAACAAAGATGCTCAACATCATGACATTAGAGAAGTGCAAATCAAAAGCAGAGTGAAATACCGCTTTACACCAGTCAGCGGGGGTATCACTAAAACGTCAAAAAGCAGTAGATGCTGGCAAACCGAAGAGAAAAAGGAAACGTTTATGCACTGCTGGTGAGAATGTAAATCAGGCCAGTCCCGGTGGAAAGTAGCTTGGAGATTTGTGAAAGAACTTAAAACAGAACTACCATTAGACTCAGCAACCTCATTACTGGGTATACATGCAAGGAAAATAAATCATTACACCAAAAAGACACACATACTGGTATGTTCATCACAGCACTAGTCAAAAGCAAAGCCATGAAGTTAACCTAAGTGCCCATCAACAGAGGACTGGATAAATAAAATGTGGTACATACACACCATGGAATACTATGCAGCCATAAAAAAGAACAAGATCATGTCCTTTGCAGCAACATGGATGCAGCTGGAGGCCCCCATATTGTGAATTAACACAAGAACAGAAAACCAAATACCACATGTTCTCACTGATAGATGGGAACTAAACAATGGGTATTCACCATCAGGAATACCACATGTGCTCACTGATAGACGGGCACTAAACAATGGGTATTCACCAACATCAGGAATACCTCATGTTCTCACCGATAGACGGGCACTAAACAATGGGTATTCACCAACATCAGGGTGGCAATAGCAGACACCAAGGACTACCAGAAGCAGGAAGGAGAGAAGGAAGCAAGAGCTGAATAACTATTGGGTGTTATGCTCAGTACCTGGGTTATGGGATCCACCATTCCCCGAACCTCAGCATCACACAGTATATCCAGGTATCAAGCCTGCACATGTACTTCCCGAAATAAAAGTTGAAGTTATTTTTTTTTAATGTTTGAAATTAAAGGGACAGGAAAATGGCAGGGAAAGTGTGATAATTTTGAATGGTGATGTGCTTGTCTTAAGCATTAGACTAGCAAACTCATTATTTCCAATGAAACAAGGATTTTTAGACCCATTCTTGGAAATGATTCCCAAATTAGAGAACCATCAGTTCTCAAAAAAGGAAGGATCATCAAAGTCCATCCCACCCAGCCACCCTGAGGTACCTGCATCTTCTCAACAAGCTCCCTGCCAACTGTCTCTCTAAGGTCTGAGGAGCACCTGCAGCCTCCGTCCCCCAAGGTGACAGTCCTCCCTGGGCAATCCTACAATCTGGGCTCACTGTCCCCATGCTGAGCTGCAGCCCAGTCCAGCAGCTCCCGCCTTCATCCCTGATTTAGCCCAGGACCATGGTTCCTAGCAGGTCCCCTCTCTTTTCCAGCAGCCAGCGTGTGATTGTCTTAGCAGCAACTGAGCACACTCCTTCCATCCACCATTCCCCAAACATGGGTCTTCCTGGTCCTTCCTCTCAGAACTGGTTCCAGCTTAGAAATGAGGTGCCCAGGAATGAAAATGCTGGTCCTCCCTGTGTTATCCATCCATCCTCCAAAATCCAGTCCTTGCTGCTGGGATGATAGCGTGGACAAGACGAAGTCCAAGCTCATGTCCTAGTGGGATGGGGGCCGTGGGTGGATGGAACGAAATGCAAAAAGACTGACTGCAGTAGAGGCTCTGCAGAGCTAAGTGGGTCTTGTGGTAAAGGGGACAAGGTGACAGCTTTTATTAGCGATCGAGTCAGCATCTCTGAGGGGTGACATTTATGCTACAAACTCAGTGATGAGAGGGAGCCAGGCAGAAAGACCAGCTTGAGCTAGTCCCCAAGGCAGCAGCGACGGCCTGCACACCGCTTCCTCATGCCCCACCTTCTGCTACTTCCTGGGGCCTTCCCTCCAGATCTCAGGCTCCTCCCAAACAGGCCAACCCCAGAAGGGTGCCTGCTCCCAAACAACCACGCCAGGAAGGTGGCACACTGGGCCGCTGAGATACCTAATTTTCAGAGTTGAGCATCACTGACACTGAGAAACCAGAATCAGAAGGCCCTGTGAGCAGCCCAGCCCCTCCCCACAGGCATCCCTCTTTAACACACCTGTCCACATGCTTCCAGCAGAAAGAACCCAGGTCCAAATGCAGGCAGAGAGCCAGCCTGAGAAGGGGCTGCTCTGCACCCCAAAGTCTCCAGGGAGCCCCAAACTCACCCTGAGCCTGCAACACCCAATCTCCAAAAGGTCTTCAAAGCCTCAGATGCCTTAAGACGCAGTCCGGCAGCCTCTGACCCTCACCAGCACCTGCCCCAAAATTCCAGCAGCCTGACTCTCACCAGCACCTGCCCCAAATCCCGTGTGCTCAGAGCCTCCCGAGGCTTCCAGCCCAGCACCTTCCCCAACCTCAGCCACAGCTGTCACTTGTGCCCATGCAGCACCAGGGCCCAGCCCTGTGCCCACTGACCATCGGGCTCCGTGTGTTTTGCAAGGGCAGCTGGGGCAGGGAGGCTGAGGGAAGAAGGGCATTAGCAGCCACCACTCTCGGAGTGCTGGCCTCTCCAGAACTGGCACTGCTCTCTGTCTGCATATTGGGGCCAGCGTCTTTCCTCTTCCTCCTCTTCAATGTCTGACAGACTGCACATCCAAGAGGGAAGGAAAGGGTTTCTAAGATACCTCAGACTCTGCCTGCATTCGGATTCTGCCTTGAGCAGGTGGAGCTGGAGGTTAGAAAGGCCCAGGGCCTGCAGTGGCGGGAGGGGCAGCTCCTCCCTACTGACACCTCCCCCACCCCTGCCTTCCCGTCTTGGTCAGCACCTTCCTGGTCTGAAGGAAGTCCAGGGCTTTGCTTTTCTCCAAATTCTGGAGTCAGGCAGGCCCTGAGGTTCCAATCACAGCCTGACTCTTGGACAAGTGCCCCTCGGGCTCTCAGTGGCTCCAGGAATCTGAGAACTCTGATGTGCTTCCACCATCCGACCGGCAAGAGGTCAGATGGGTCTGGTTGGCCCACCCTCCCGATGGTACCACCAGTAACCCTGACCCAGCACGGCAGGGACACGGCTCAGCCTGGCGGGGCTGGGGTCCCTCCCGTCCCCTGCTCGCTCCCCTCCCACCTCCTCCAGAACTGCTCAAGGCCCCAGGGTTACCAAGTTAGGCCCTGTCCCTCTCACTCTCCGCCTCCCTTCCCCATGTCTCTTCCTTTCTCTGCCGACTGCCTCCACCTTCCTTCCTGTGGTGATCAGCTCAGGCTTAGGTGGCCAAACCCGCCTCCTGCAGGGCTCTCTCCCTGCTCCCTGCCCCCTTCATCCCACACATGAATGCCAACACCATCTTCCTAAAGCACAAATGTGGACGCACGCCTCCATGGGCTAAAAACCTTCTGCAAGTCTCCGTCTCACCTTCTGGAGAAGAAATAGCATGAGTCTTGGTGACATTATGCAAAACCTGCTGCTGCCCCACAGAATGTCACCACACCTCACGCTGTTTCTCGCACTTTCTCCACACCCCCTGACCCTCCTCATGATCATGCTGAGGCCCATCTCACCCTTACCGCAGTTACAGCTGAGGGGACTGAGGCAGAGAGCGCCGACTTGCCCAAGGCCACACCACCACACTTCACTGGGACTTTCATTCAGCAAACCATCAAGGCCGTCTGCGATGGCGTTTCGATGGCATTCAGACCCCTCCCAGGCAGCGTGCCCCAAGAAGACACTGAAGTTCCCACTTCCAAACCTTCACTCATGCAGTTTCCTCACCAAGAACAGCCTCCCGTGTTGAAATCTGCCCCATCCCCCCGTGCCACCTCCCGGAAGTAAGTCTCCCTTTCTCCGAGCACCTCCTAGAACGGGAATCCACTGACAAGGGACCTGGCCCACTGTCTTTGCATGGCCAGTTATGGTCACCTCCTGGGGGCCAGAGACCAGGCGGAGTCTCCCTCCAAGTCCCCGCAGACCCACAGTGAGGAGGAGCACCGAGGAAAACGCTTGCAGAATAGTGAGTGAGGCCGGGCGCGGTGGCTCACGCCTGTAATCCCAGCACTTTGGGAGGCCGAGGCGGGTGGATCACGAGGTCAAGAGATCGAGACCATCCTGGTCAACATGGTGAAACCCCGTCTCTGCTAAAGATACAAAAAATTAGCTGGGCATGGTGGCGCGCGCCTGTAATCCCAGCTACTCGGGAGGTTGAGGAAGGAGAATTGCCTGAACCCGGGAGGTGGAGGTTGCGGTGAGCGGAGATCTCACCATTGCACTCCAGCCTGGGTGACAAGAGCGAAACTCCGTCTCAAAAAAAAAAAAAAAAAAATAGTGAATGATTGACGGTCACAACACTTACTCCATGAAGTCAGGACCGCAAGGCTCCAGGTGCAGGAAAATACTCTTCCTCCAAAGCACTGACATGTGTTTTTGTTTGTTGTTGTTTTTTAGACAGAGTTTTGCTCTGTTACCAGGCTGGAATACAGTGTTGCCATCTCAGCTCTCTGCAACCTCCGCCTCCCAGGTTCAAGCCTTCTATTGCCTCAGCCTCCTAAGTAGCTGGGGTTACAGGCATTTGCCAGCACGCCTCACTAATGTTTGCATTTTTAGTGGAGACACGGTTGTTTCACCATGTTGGTCAGGTTTGTCTTGAACTCCTGGCCTCGAGTGACTGGCCTCTCAAATGCTGAGATTACAGTTGTGCGCCACCATGCCCCGTCCAGAGCACTGAGATTTGACTTCTTTCTAGGCCAAAGGTCATCTGGACAGCAAGGCCAGAGCTCCCAGACCAGGAAAGTGCAGGCACACGGCGTCTCTGAGTGGTGGGGTGCGGAGAGAGGCTGGCAGGCCACCAACAGGGCACCATCTGTTCCCACGCAAGGTGACTCAGACCTCACCTTGTCCAGCCTGCAGGTGACCCACCTGTTGATTCTATAAAGCTGGTGCTCACCCCCAGGGTCCTCCACAACACTGGGTGCCAGTCTGCCCAGGGGCAGAAGGGAGGTTGGGTGTGGGGAAGCACCGGATACAGTCAGAGTTTCCAGGACAGGTTGGGGCAGCACCTCTTACTCTTGGGAGTTTAAAAAAGACCGCCACACCAGGGTGCCCCCACCGCTGACCCACCGGGCCTCAGAGCACGGGGATGCGCGCACGCACGTTTTCCAAAATCCCCTGGGGTATCTTCCAGGTGCAGCCGGGGTTGAGAATTGCTGGCTTGTGCAACCCAGCAGAGAGGCGGGAAAGGCAGAGATTGGGTGGGGCCACCTGTGGTGGGGAAAGAGATGAGCTCACACCTGGAGATGGTAAACAGAAAAGCAAGAAGGAACTTGCAGAAGGAGGTGCTGGGCCTTTTCCCCAGCTGCAGCCACATGAGAGAGAAGCCAGGGGAGGAGCGAGGCACGGGCATCTGCGTGCTGGGCAGGGCCAGACTTCACTGGGCCCAGCTGAGAAGGACGCACCTGCTCCTCCAGCGGGAATGGAGGGCGGCCCTTCTGCAGCCCAGCACTGCGGCCGTGGTGCATGCTGCAAAGACTGAAAGCTGGGCTTGTTGCCAGAGAAACTGGGATAGAATATTCTACCTAGATTGTTTCTGGAACACACAGTCACCGTACCTGTTGGGAATCCATTCTTTATGAGTTGCTTTTGTTTGTTTAATAAAGGGGGGACTCACTGTGGAGAGAGAAACAATGGCTTGGAATCTTAAAAGCTGGTCCTAGTGGTCTGAAGTCCACATCAGTGACTATCTGGCATGGTGACTACATGGCTTTGACTCTCCCTATTTCTGGACCAAGAGGGGATGAGTTGGGATTTTGTGATCATATAAGGACAGTTTTCATGGTTCTTGGACGACAGAAAGAACAAGAGAGGAGTCCTCGCTCTGCAGTTGCACTTCCGATTCTCCCTCTTGTGGAGTATGATGCTGTGAAGATTTCCTTTAACACCATCCGCACCGCGGAAGTCATGACCCAAGGCTGGAGAGGAGGCTTTCTGGGCAAAGGAGACTGCCGGGTCATGCCATCGCAGTGCACATGGAGGGTTTCATGCAGAATCCACACACTTGAGGAGCCTGTCATCTAGTTGATTCATTGATGGGCTTTATTTCACTATTTGGGGTTCTGAGGATGGAGAATAGGCCTTGTTCACTAGGAATAAACTCTGTAATTTACTCTAGTAAAGGTTGCACTCTGAAAACAATTGTACAAATAGGGAAGGATCACCCTCAGCCATTTGCTTGGAAAACAGGTGCAGAGGACCCCTGTATGCAAGGTCCTGCTGTGGAAAACTTCCAAAAGCAGGAGGCATTTGACATGGATCTTAACAGAAGGATTGGGTCACCAGGCCTACAAGGATGGATATAAATTAGGATTTAAAAGATCCAGGGGGCAAGCCAACGAAGAAAATGTATTATTTCATATATGGAATTGGAAACATCTAGTTGGATCAGAAGTAGAATAATTATATCCATCTACCAATTAACATCGGAGGATTTGGGGAAGTTTTGCTTTAGTTGAAATTAGTTTTGGTTTCACCAACGCTGTCCCACCCAAGCCAGTTCCAGTAGCTTCAGTTCAGTTCTCCCTTGCTGGATGTCAGTTTCATGTGTGACTCATATTTCAGACACCAAGCACTTACCAAACACTTAAACCACATGCAAAATATTTGATTGAGCCAGTGAACAAATCTGTGAATTGAAACAAGTACTAAGCAATACATTTAAGTCGAAATTAACATGCAAAATATCCAGTTGATTGAGCCAGTTAACAACCATGAATTGAAACAAGTACTAAGCAATACATTTAAGTTGAAATTAACATGCAAAATATCCAGTTGATTGAGCCATTGAACAAATCTGTGAATTGAAACATACTAAGTAAGCGATACATTTAAGTTGAAATTAACATGCAAAATATCCATTTGATTGAGCCAGTGAACAAATCCGTGATTTGAAACAGGTACTAAAGCAATACATTTAAGTTGAAATTCTATTAGGGGAAAGAAACCTGCCAATCCATAAAATCCTGGACATTGAAGTCAAGTCCAATGGCTGAATCTTGAATCAGAAGCTCTCCTTCTCCAAAACCATTGACCCAAAAAACTAAAAATGAAACAGCAAAACAAAAACAGAGAACTTTAAACACTGTCAGGTTATGGTACAATGGTTAGGTGAACTGACTGCCGCTAAAATAATACTAAGCTAAAAGTAAAACCAAACTAAACATTAAAATTAAGTAAATGAAACATCAAAGAAATAGTCAACAACTGCTAGAATAGCTCACCCAGTATGAATTTCTGTGATCTGTATTAAGGAGTCTTTTTTTTTTTTTGAGACGGAGTTTCACGCTTGTTACCCAGGCTGGAGTGCAATGGCGTGACCTCGGCTCACCGCAGCCTCCGCCTCCTGGGTTCAGGCAATTCTCCTGCCTCAGCCTCCTGAGTAGCTGGGATTACAGGCACGCACCACCATGCCCAGCTAATTTTTTGTATTTTTAGTAGAGATGGGGTTTCACTATGTTGACCGGAAGGGTCTTGATATCTTGACCTCGTGATCCACCCGCCTCGGCCTCCCAAAGTGCTGGGATTACAGGCATGAGCCACCGCACCCGGCCAAAGATTCTTTTAAAATAACTTTTTGGTAGGTTGGGAAATACCAGCACATTGACCGTTTGTAGAACTAAGCTTCTGCTAAGTCGATTTTCAGAGAAGCGTCTTTCAAAGAACTGGGTTTCCCTGAGTGACCTGAAGCCGCGCCAGCTGGCTGCCCCGATGCTTCCTGGGCTCTGTCCACTCTCCTCGGTGCTCTGAGCGGACACCGAGGAGACAGGGCACCCTTGTGGACTCATGCTTGGAGCACAGCCTGCTGTCTGCCCTCAAGGGTCTTCAGGGCCACATCTGTGCATCTCCCGTAACTCACAGTCGCCAGCTTCCAGAAGACATTCTGGTACGCAGGTCCCAACCAAGCCCACCGCAGACCCCACCTCAAAGCCAGTATCCAGGCAGGCCTGCCCAGGAACCACCCCTTGGAGGAAGCCCCCGGACCTCGTTCTGAACCCCTGAATTCCACTCCGGGTCCTTCTCGGCATCTCACTATAACACCTGAAATGTGCCCCTTCCTCTCCAGGCCCTTAGGGTCCTTCTTCATCTCTTGGCTCAGTAGTTTCAGAGAAGCTTCTGCTGCTTTCTTATTGTTGTGCGACCCCCATCAAAGCCCTTCTTAAGAACGGGCTCGACAACAATGAGCATCCTGTCTGTGATATTCTGTCTGCCCCAGACAGGTCTTCTGCCGCCCTAGGCCATCTGGGTAGCTTCATTTCTGTCCTTCCTTAACGCTTCTCTCTGACTGGCCATTCCCCAGACCTCCGAATTAGCACAGAGCTTCCTGCCACAGCCCTCTTTGCAGGGGGCACACCCCTGCCCCCTACTGCCTGGCTTCAACTGCCAAGCCTGAAGCCCTGGCGTGGGCACTCAGCCTCCCTGATGCCAGGTGGGCTGCAAGCCTGGAGCAGGCCGTGGCTCTGGGATCCCAGATTCTATTCTCAGGACATGATGGATGTTCTAGATCTCTGACCTCAGGCCTGGGATCCTGACTCTCCTTCACTGCTCTTCACTTATACCCTCACACCCGGGGCAGTGAGTGTGACTGGGGTCTCATTAGTCACACCTGCTGCAAGCACTAAGCATGTGCTACGTGGGAGGGCCGCACAGAGCCACGGGTGGACTCCACAGGCAGGGCCACCTTGGGACGCGCTCACGGCAGCATGCTCCAGAAGCCTGGACTCTGGAGTGGGCTCTGAGTGCCTTCTAGTACCTTCTGCAGGCCGTGTGCCTGGTGCTAGCCTCACAGCACTCAATAGCCCAGGTATTATTATTGATCTCATTTTCCAGGTAAGAAAACTGAGACTCACAGAAGTCAAGGCATTTGCTCAAGGCCGCCCGGACAGCAAGTGGCAGATTTGGGGTTTAATTCCTTCTCCATCTCATTCTGGAGGCTCCAGGGTTGACACAGCCATTGAATGGAATATAACCAGCCACTAAAAGCAGGAGCATGGGTCTCCATTATTTTCACAAGGAAAGGTGTCCACGATATAGCATTAAATAGAAAAAAAGGTTACAGAGTTGTCTGCATGACACCATTTCCGAAAAGGAAAAGTACTACAGATAGAGGGATGTGAATGGATAGAAAAGGAGACGAAAAGGCAGGGTGTGTTCCAAAATATTTACACATGGCCTTTGCGTGGAAAATGGTCTCCATTTTATCCTGCTGTCTATGCATGTGTAGGTGAGCATCGGACTGACAAGTCTTAAGTCCCTTCCTGAAGACCAGCATGACATTTTCCTTCCCAAGAACTGCATTTCTCTTGCTCCTCTGCCTCCCCACCTTACACAAGGTGCAGCTGAGCCCAGTCAGGCAGTTGACCTAAAAATGCCCAGCAGAGCACACCCCAAGTTTCAGGCCTGGAGCTCAGAAGTCAACTCCACACTCACAGTGGCCGGGGGCCTGGGGCCTGACCTGACCCGGGAGGTCTCTGACACTTCCCCCTCTGTGGGGAATGTGCCTCAGGCTGTACAGCAGCTAGCCCTGGGCCCTCCTTCCATATCCTAGGTAGAAAGGCTGAAGGTGGCCCAGGAGGAGGGTCTGGGCTTGGCCTGGTCACACAGGAGACTCCAGGGTTCACCTTTCCACTTTGCTCCCACCCCGGGCGATCCCTGCTGCCAGAAGCACCTCCCACTATGGCCTCCCTCTCAGCAAGACCAGAGCTCATCACTCAGCAGCAGCCGTTTGGGTGGGCTCCACCAAGAAGCCAAGGACCCCCGACTAGGTCAGAAGGTCTTACAGTCCCACTGGGGAAAGACACTGGAAGCCGACGAGGAAGCTTCAGGGCAAGCCAGTGGCTCTCAGTGTGTGTGTGGAGTGGACGTGAGTGAGTGTTTCTTCCTTAGGGCACTTGCCTGGCTTCCGTCCACTCCATACCCTCCTGGCATGGCCTGGGAGGGGCTGGAGAGAGACACTCCCCAGGCCTGGCCCTGTTCCCCTGTGCCTGCCCAAACTGTGCACTGCCATTGGTGCTGCCTCCATGTAGAGCCAGGAAGGATCAGACCCATGTCTGGGCCAGGGATCCCGCCCAAGAAGAGGCAGAGGTGGGGGTTGGCTGATTCATAGGATTTAGTTCCGTGGAGAGTTGGAGAAATGGCTTCCAGAAAGGCAGGAAGAGCAGATACCTGAGGTGGAAGAGAGAGGCCTGGGCAGCCGGAGCCCAGGGCGGGGGTGTGGAACGTTGGCACGTCCCTGGAAGCTAAGCAGGAATGTGGTGGGAGGTGTGCATCCATGGGTGCTTCCAAGAGGCACAGCAAAGTGCTGCTATCAGGCAGAATTCCCAGGGACAGCAGGTGGGCGGCCCATATTCACCTTAGAAACACCCGTCCGAAGGAGACTGGGGAAGATCCCTCTCCGGCTCCCTCTGCACTCCACGAACTCCCTCCTACCCCCTCCTCTCATCTTCAGGCTTCTTGCCTTTGCTCAGACTCCAGGGGCATCCAGGGAGGCCAAGGGGATCCCTCCTCCAGCAAACATTCATTGAGGGAGGAGTAGCCCTATTTCTTCAACAGTTCTGGGTGCAGAAGGTGACACCCTCGAGGGATAGGAATTAGGAACTGCCCTGCAGGCTGCAGGCCCGAGGGGCTCCAGGCTGAGTCTGAGGGAGAAAAAAATATGGAGAAACTGCTGTTTATCTAGAAACAGGTAAGCACTGTCAGTGAGGAATGTGCAGATTGCCCAGGGTTAGTGGGTGGCCTTCCCTGCAGAAAAGGCCCCAGGGATTGCACAGGTTGCCTTCTTTAGTCTGGTATCCTGATGATCCTTCTTCAGTCTGGCATCCTGTGCAATCCCTGGGGTCTTTTCTGTAGGGAAGGTCACCCTTTCCTCTACAACCCTCCTCCTTGCCCCACTAAAAGATCCCCCAGTAAAAGTCAATCACGCCTTCCTGTAATCCCAGCACTTTGGGAGGCAGATCACCTGAGGTCAGGAGCTGGAGACCAGCCTGGCTAACCTGGTGTGGTCCACACTGCAGGTCCCCAGGCCTGGTCTCCTGGCTAATCCTCCAGCAGCAAATCAACCTGAGCTGCTTTCTCTCGCCTGCTCCCTTACATGCGGGACTGATTCCTTTTCTAAGTCAGTGGATAGAGAGGGGATGAAGAGCCAGCAGACGCCTCCATAGCCAGCAGAGACGACAACAGGACCGTGTTTCTGAAGGTAGAACCTTCCTTCCTGGGACCCAGGAGCTGCCATTCCAGCGTATCTTCTTCTCAAAGGTTGCATCTTGGTCCACTGTTGCAAAGAGAGCCCAGATCTAACCATCATGACAAATCTGGATGTATGTGCTGCCTCTACAGTGGTAACACTACTGCAGAAAATGTCTTCTTTGGCTAGGCATAGGCTCGTGCCTATAATCTCAGCACTTTGGGAGGCCAAGGTGGGTGGATCACCTGAGGTCAAGAGTTCAAGACCAGCCTGGCCAACATGGCAAAACCCCATCTCTACTAAAAATACAAAATACTTGGCCAGGTGTGCTGGTGCACACCTGTAATCCCAGCTACTCAGGAGGCTGAGGCAGGAGAATTGCTTGAACCTGGGAGGTGGAGGTTGCAGTGAGCCCTGATTGCACCACTGCACTCCAGGCTGAGCAACAGAGTGAGACTCCATCTCGGGACAGTGGGGGTGGGGGGCGGGAAAT